>OZ032125.1:4281423-4502911 GCA_964026355.1 Pseudorhiza aurosa | reverse complement strand
AAAGGGGGCGTCCATGTCAGCCTAAGTCTGACAAAAAATGCGTCGAAACATAATCTCATCTACGAGGGTCTGAATGCTGAACAGGCACTGGCTATAGGAATATGACTTATCCGAATTCTTCCAGAAGTGAAGGACGAGATAAAAGAACTCAATACCATTTTTGGAGAATAAATTTTGCTTAACTTAGTAAATCCCTACAGCACAAAAATGTGGTTAGCAATTACAATGAAATAACCAGTCAATTAATGAACTGAATGCTAATGTAGAAAATTTCAATTAACGATTAAACTAATAAAAATTTTGCTTGACAAGTGCTTGCAGTTACCAAAATTAAGTTATAATCCTAACGTAGGCGACATTAGAGGAGTTCGGCTGGCCTCTGAAGCGTGTTTTCTATCTACCCCTATAACTTCCACTTACGAGATGAAGTTATCCCATCCTCATAGATATAGCACTGCATCCAAGGGTCTCCCGCACTAACTAGTTAACGAATTCATCAAAAGCAACGTGGAATCATTACTTGGCCTAGATGGAAAGTTACATAAGCGTGAATGTAGTTATGTCCATTTACATCTTGCCAAGCAGTCTATTTGCTGAACATAGCTACTTCATTTGAATCGTAGCCTGTTACTGCGAAGACTTTGCCACTGTCGTCGAGGAACTTTGCACCGGCAAGCTGCACATCTGTGACTGATTCTTCAAAAAGGAATTCAAACTGCAATGAAGATGGAAGAGCTCCAATCACTCCAAACTGTACGCAATAACGCGCAAGGCCGCGCAGAACTCAAACGCACTTTTGAATGCAACTTCCACGGTTTAAACTCAGTAAGCGGAAGCTGAGGCCTCTAGGGCCAAAACATCTTCAAAAAAGCACCCTTCTTCTCGTTGCTAACGTAAACTGAGTAGGACAGATATTACTATGTACTATTCTCAATCATCATCATCACCATCATCATCACCATCATCATCATCATAATCATCATCATAATCATAATCATCATCATCATAATCATTATCATCAACACCATCATCACCACCACCATCATCATCATCATAAGCACAATCATAATCATTATCATCATCATAACCATCATCATAATCATCATCATCATCATCATCACCATCATCATCACCATCATCATTATTATCAACACCATCATCACCACCACCATCATCATCATCATAAGCACAATCATAATCATTATCATCATCATAATCATCATAATCATAATCATCATAATCATAATCGTCATCATCATCATCATCATCATCATCATCATCATCATAATCGTCATCATCATCATCATCATCATCATCATCATCATCATCATCATCATCACCATCATCATCACCATCATCATAATCATAATCGTCATCATCATCATCATCATCATCATCATCATCATCATCATCATCATCATCATCATCATCATCATCATCACCATCACCATCACCATCACCATCATCATCACCATCACCATCATCATCATCATCACCATCATCATCACCAACATCATAATCATAATCGTCATCATCATCATCATCATCATCATCATCATCACCATCATCATCATCATCATCATCACCATCATTCGTTAAACCAATCAACTGGACCTTCGGTACTATTTGACGAGAAGGACATCACTCGAAGGGGATATCTGTTCGGGGGCATGATGTCTTCCAGTAGACTCAACGCAACCCGAACAATAACCGTAACATTACCCCTACCTGTAACTCCAAGCCAACCCCTGATTGAGTAAACTGTTCCCGATCCCAATCCCACCCCTAGATTATTACACCTGTAGCAAAGTCCAACCCTAATCCCAAACTTGAATACGCAGACTTTTGCGTCTAATGGATTGTGACACGAGGGGAGTATTCCCTAGGGCAAGCAGGATTGGCAACGGTGCATATGGATGCCAACCAATAAAAGGAACGGCGGATAATGCTGCAAGGATGCTGTCAAAACGATCAGGAAGCGATCAATTACGCGTGAAACAAAGCACCTCGTCTGCTGTAAGCACTTATCAAGTATTTACGGGGCAACATAATGGCAAAATTGAATAAGGCGAGGCGCGGAATTTGAATCGTTACTGTAATAACCTGAGACGCGTTTTAATTGCGCTGGTGAAAACTGCAGCCGAGAAAATCTCACGCGATGGTATGAAGAGCCCTTTTGAACAGCAAAACGAGGCCAACGACGCATAAATAATCCGTTTTAACTCATTAAATTTTGACTTCTAATTTTGGTTAATCGAATATTCAGTGCACCACCAAATTGCGGCACCTCTGGACGTGGCTTCGAATCCCTTGAAAATGGACAGAGATTTCAAACCTGAACACGCTGCCACCTTTAGCCGATCGTTGTATTCATGGTTTCTCACAACGAAATAGACGTCATCGTGTCAGACTATCTTGTCACGTTGGTTCACATCGAAGTTTCGTATTTTCTCGTCAAAAAATACCGTCACATTCCATCCTTGCACGTCATTTTTGATTGGCATTTTCCAGGTACCCTTTGAAACCATCAGCCCATGAATCTTTCTTAAGATGGAAGACGAGCGCAAAATACGGAGAAAGCGTGAAATTCGGGGAGTCGCACATTGGGCTGCTTAGTGTTCGCTCTTCCAATGCAAGCGACGTTGATATAACAAAATTACTTACATTGAAAGGGCTAGACGTGATCTTCCATGTCTTAACATAG
Organism: Pseudorhiza aurosa; assembly: GCA_964026355.1. Taxonomy (NCBI): domain Eukaryota; kingdom Metazoa; phylum Cnidaria; class Scyphozoa; order Rhizostomeae; family Lychnorhizidae; genus Pseudorhiza; species Pseudorhiza aurosa. The sequence continues at coordinate 4,500,207 of OZ032125.1, read as the reverse complement.
GTGTCTTCTGATGCTGAGAGAAGCTGGCGAGAAAACGAAAATAGATGAAAATATCGGTAATTCTAACAATATGTTTTAATTAAGAAAGGGGTAAATGAGGAGATAAGATTCTTAATCTGGAATTCCAGAGAGAATCTTGGATTACTCTGAATAAAACGCATTTCATTTCTAGATAGAATGAAACGCCTTTTTCATTAGCAACCAAGTGAGGACCTAACCAAAACCAGATAAAGCTTCCTGCTTTTTCAGCAGTTTTGCAATTAAAAATTTTCAAAATAGCTCCTTAATTACGAAGGAGAAAATAATTATGTAGTTAGTGCAGGAATGCATGTCAACTTGAACGAGAATCCAACAAAGACTTGACTGAAATATTACACGGCAAGACAGACAAAATTGAAAGAATCAAGGGCAGATTAAAGTACTCAACTATAATATAATTTTTCTAGCAGAAGTAAGAAATGTTTTTCACAATTTGTGGAGTTTCTACGCGTTGCAACACTAGTTAAGCTTCTTAATTGCTCGGAGCCTGTACGCTTTTAAAAAATCGGTTTTTTGTAGAATAAAATGCCACGGCTGGTTAGTAATTACCATCCCGTCAAAGAGAGAGAGAGAATAAAATATGGTGATACGAAAAATAGTATAGAACGCATTGGAGATGTCATCTTGCAGTGTGGCCTTGAAAGATCCGACGGAGACTGATTTAAGTAAATGAAAACAGTGACATGAATCAATTAACATGAAATTAATATACGGCACCAGAAACACGCGTTGGGGGGAATCTTTTAAAAAAATACCATCCTGCGCCGCAGTATTTTGAGGTAGGGTGGCCAACTCTCCTCCTTGCCGTGATTTACCCCCAGCTTCGCGCCAGGTACCTTGGACAGAGATAAGACCTAAGAGGAAGTGCACGGGGGTATGTCCAATTCGGGCTGTCCTCACAGTAGCAATGTGTTGTTACAACTAATCCAGCTGAACCCTCTTATCTAAACATGAAGTGAAAGCTTAAAAAGTAAGCACCGATACAGGGGTACAGGAGCTTCTTGTTGGAGAGGTAAAATCCAGAATCAGAGCTTTGCCAGGCAGGGAAACTAGTTCCCTTCCTTACTCCATTGGACTCCAAATTCCATGCTAATTACCCAATTACTACTGCATGGACAGAAAGACGCTAATTTTTCTGCATAATCTTTTGAGCTCATCTAGTGATGAAAAATTAATGACAACGGACTTTGGGCTGGCAAAAGAACAAGTGAAGGGCCCATACAGACGGCTTGTGGAACTCCTGGATATGTTGGTAAGAAATTCTGGCGCTGCGACGTATATAGTACTGTGCAGGAGCTTGAGATCGCATAACCTTCAGCATAGCAGGCTTGAGAAGTAATCACTACGCCAATGATATCCACAGAGGCATTGCTGTGTTGCTTTGCAGCAAATAGACGATATAATTTTATAGTACATTACGAGCAAGTTGTACTGCATCATGTCAAAAAAAGATCGTACCAAATATAACTTTATAGAGGAAAGGTTTATTTCCATTGACGATGTAAAACGCAGAAACTGGAAAAAATTATGCATGAGAATGAAATGCTTACTACCAAGCAGCACTCTGATTAAAAGAGAAGCCTTCGTGTATCAGGGATTGAAAAGTCAATTTCCATGATGTTTGTAATATGCTTTACAAAGATTTGATGGTGGGGTTCGTAAACGAAGGCTTACCCTGTGCAAGTACCTGCACCGACAGGGAACTAACTCATTCACCGCTCTCTCACCATGCTATACGTGCTAGACATTCTGAGGGACAAAAGGACTATCTGTTTAATAGAGATATCCTTACCCTTCTATCTACGTTCACGAAAGGGGGCCTTACTGCAGGGCAGGGGTGGCGCGAGAGGGGGCAGGGGGAGCTACAGTCTCCCTCATCGGAGAAAAAAGTCATATCTGTGAACGATCCTTACCAAAAAAGCTTTGCAAATTAATAATCTAGCTCCCCGGCTTACTTAGCTTCCAGCGAACTTGGCTCCCTTGCCACGGAAATCCTGGCGGCACCTCTGCTGCAGGCAAATCCTGTGATATAATATTACGTACTGCAAACTTGCGGAGTATGAAAACCAAAGAGAAACAACTGAGTCTAACAAGGAAAAAAACACGTCGTTGTACCGAGCTACCGAACTACAGAGCTACCGAGCCAACTCCCTCACACAAGTCTTCTAGAATTGATAACTAGTCTCCTAAAATTCGAAAACCACGTAGTCGATACATCTGATTACCTGCAGCAAGCAGGAACTAACCCCTTCACCATTCTCTTACCATGCTATGCAAATAAGATAAGGCAATAGACACGATTACATAAGTAATAAAATCATGCTACGTTCTAAAGCGTGCACAAACGAGATATCCTTGTTCCCCATCCAAGGCCTTGGAAGCTTGCAAAATTTACCCGCGTAGTACTACCGCAAAAATTTCACCAGTCGGCTTGTGCAGTCAATGCAATATTACAACGAGACTTCCAATAAGCAATGCATGGAAATTGACGAAGGCAAAGCATTGAATTCCATTAATGGATAAAAGGACTCTCAAATTAATATAGACATCACTTTCAACGTATTCTGCTAAAGATTGCACCCTTCAGCAATGCAGTTAGGGTTGAAGTGGATCATAAATTGAGGCTAAGATTAGGGCCATTTATCAGCCACAGCTGTCAACGATGATTGCCAGTTTAATAAGTTTTGACCATACCTGTGGAGAGAAACCACTTGCGATTTGCTGTCAGCCCGATTGTTACGAGAGTGGAGAATTGAAAATATGATGTTGCAACGAATAATTTGAAATCAAGCATGACATATCAGCAAGTTCCCTCTCCGAATAGCAAAGTCGGCAGCAGAGAATGAGGTGTGAGGATAGCTAAGTGGCAAGCAATTGCGTATAGATCCTGTTGTAAGTGTTTCCAATCCATCTCAACTTTAACCTCACTTCGGGTGAGGGGCATCCTTAGTTTTATCGAATTCCAGCAGGTGCAGTAATTACGAGAGAGGCTACATCGAGAGGAAGGCCTACGACTCTGCTCGATAAGCGAAAACTTCTCAATGTGCTTACGCTGATTTTGGATGCTCGGCTTTCTGCCATCGCAATACTTTCTCCAAGTCTATTCTTGTAATTAACTTTGAGTATGTACGCTACGTTTTTTATAAAATTGACTTTTTGTGCCTTCCACCAACTCCATTAAGCCTCACACTCTGTCTCTGAAAATATTCATCGTGATCATAAATGACTGTCCAGGTTATAAGATGGCTAAAATCACGCCTGCATAAGTGGCAACCATGAGAAAAGAAGCAAGAAAACGTGCTATCCTGCACCCATACTAGACTCAACCATATGGTGTAAGATGGACAGAAAACACGATTTGGCATTCATAGTTTATGAAGAGAGCTGGTGCGATATTCCGTACCTGATTCTGAGCAGAAGTGGAGATTGTCATTGCATAAAACATTCATGCACATTGAAATATACAGGCAATACATAGAGAGGACGAAATTGCGATGAGATGACAAAGCCACTGTATTGCATTCAAAACGAAGTTCGCGCCCACATGCATAACAAAAACGTTCCACCTAGCAATTTGTTTTGACTTGGATTGACCCGATTCCCACATCCAATATGTAAGTGAAAAACATCACGTTGTATTCAGGTGAATGCAGGTTGCAAATCTTGCAAGACTTCGGATAGTGATACCACTCCTTCTGAAATGTGAAAATATTGATCCCAGACTTCGCTTGAAAAGATGACTAACTACAAGCCATTCAGACAATACCTCCAGTCTCGTGTGAAACGCTTGTCTTGCAGCCTACTGTCTCCTTCGCATCGAATTTGTTCATTCACTGACAAAATCATAGCAGAGGCCTCGCTGCGGCGATCTTGGATAGCTAGCCATCATCCACCTCTAAGGGGCCATTCATTATTTATGCCTCAGGTTGGGACTGAAGAGAAACGTTTATTTGGGTACTGTTACCCAACCTAGCTACCCGACCAATATTAAAATATGCCATCCAACAATTGAAAGACAAAAAATCATTTACCCCCACCTGAGAGCTGCCTGGAAAATCATTTACCGAACCCATTTCTCTTCGGCCCCAATCCGAGGCATAACTAAGGAGCAGTCATTAACTACGGATGATGCCGAATGATGGCACACCGGATGGGTGTTATCATGTGTTTTATCATCTCACCAGTGTTTCAAGATTTGGAAAAGTGGTGTCTGACGTGATTGGACAGAAAGAACGAATGCTTCACCGACAGAAATGGGGTGGAGGAAAAAGAAAAAGAAAAGGAAAAAAGCTTAGCATTAAGTGGTGCAACAGGATTCGCAAACCATCTTCATATATTTCGCATCGCAATACAGAGACTGCTGGGACTCATAATCATATCATTTCATAATGATGATAATAATAATAATAAGCTTAGGAGTTGGATATAATCATACACTATCTTCATCCCCTGAGTAAAAAAAAGAGCTCACATCACGCTGGTGATTTGCTTGGTCTTACCATAGCATTACATTCTTCAGATTTCTTACAATCTTCAAAATCTGTGGCATTGTCATGCTTGCATGTATAATAGCAAACGAGAAGTTGGCATCTATAGCATTCGAAAATCTAGTAACCTCAAAGCATTTGTTTACCTGATAAAACGTGTTCAAATATTGGGTAAAAATGGAACAGCGTAGGAGTTTTTATTGGGAAAATATCGATTCGCGCGTTAGCAAGCTTGAGTGGGATATCGTGTATCTTTCAGCGTGTTAGCATATGAGAGAGAGGCTTGCGAAAACGCTGTTACAATGTACATTGAGAGGAGGACGAAAGAGAGGAAGGCAGAAGAAGAGATGGGAAGATAATGTCACTGAATGGACAGGTTTGAAGCTGAGCGAGGCGGTCAGACTGGCGGAGGACAGAGGAACATGGAGAGAATTGGTTCATCGATCATCTGTAGGCCCCAACCGCAACCGCCACGGGATAGATAGATAGATAGATAGATAGATAGATAGATAGATAGATAGATAGATAGATAGATAGATAGCCATAGATAGATAGATAGATAGCCATAGATAGATAGATAGATAGCCATAGATAGATAGATAGATAGATAGATAGATAAATAGATAGATAGATAGATAGATAGATAGATAGATAGATAGATAGATAGATAGATAGATAGATAGATAGATGATAGATAGATAGATAGATAGATAGATAGATAGATAGATAGATAGATAGATGATAGATAGATAGATAGATAGATAGATAGATAGATAGATAGATAGATAGATAGATAGATGATAGATAGATAGATAGATAGATAGATAGATAGATAGATAGATGATAGATAGATAGATAGATAGATAGATAGATAGATAGATAGATGATAGATAGATAGATAGATAGATAGATAGATAGATAGATTGATAGATAGATAGATAGATAGATAGATAGATAGATAGATAGATAGATAGATAGATAGATAGACAGATCGATAGATAGATAGATAGCATATAGGGTGTACCATGGTAGTGGGAGAAGAGAGGAGAAGGAGATAGATTCATTGAATGATAGGATGATAGCTAAGTTGGGAGGAAAGGTTTGCAAAAAACTCCCCTTCAATTTATTCCGGTAGGGACAAAAAGTTCAAACATACTTAAAATAGCACTGGAAAAATGCCCGGTGCTGGCATAGTGTTGTGAGTTAACTAGTGCGGAAACTCATGACGCAGAGAAATGTTACCGAACACGTCACTGTTCACAATCAATGCACTGTTGATGAGTAATACGATGGGAAACCACTCCACCAAATACATTCCCTTTGAAGAAAGCATGTGTTTCGTCTCATTTTCGCTCGAAATCAATTATGCTGTGTAACAATGCAAAATTCACACATTTTTAAAAGCTTGGCCAGCATCTCATCATTTGACCGTACATGCAAAAATTGGCATTCTGCAGGGTCATCTAGAAATCAGGAAGCAAAAGTTTGAGGCAAAATGCGCCTAATGAAATCACTAACTGTACTGTTACTGTAAGAAAACTGATGCCTCAGAATAAGGTAAACGTCAATGATGACTGTAAAGATATCATTACCACTGGCGGTAGTAAAAAGTTGTCAGGAGTGAAAATAGGCGGTAGACCTCGAATTTGTTTTGCAAGTAGTTAATGCCTCGTATCAGCTTTCGCAGCACGTCAGCCATTATTAAAGCGACCCAAATGAAGGTGACAAATTTACTTCGATTGATACTAGGTCTGGTAAGATATTACAAACTTCATTAAACAGGAATAGATGAGCTGTTGTTACAAATTTAGGATCACCGGGTGGAAGATAAAGACAATAAATGCTATTGGTTTAATTATACCTTAACGCTCGTCAATTAAGTAATCGGCCTGAAGAAACGTTAGGATTATGACGACATTAATGTGAATATAATGGAGATGAAGCTTAAATGCAAGGACATAGTGCTTTACCAGGAACATCAAAGCACGGCAAGAGACTCACTCATATCAGGCAAGTAGATTTGATACTCATCTCGTTCACAGTGGCAATGATATTGGTTTCAAATAAAAATTTTTGATTACGTGCAGAACGTCAAAGACAGACACGAAGTCGAACTTATGTGCTTTCCTTTTGCGGCAGAAAGGAACCTTAGGAAATTTCTTTGGAAAGTTAGAAGCAGTAGAGAATACTCGTCGTGAACAGTCCTATATTTTGAGCTGATAACAGCTATTGGCTTTATCAAGGTAGATTTTTTACGACGCTGATAAGCACTGAAGGACATAGTCGACGTCTAGTATAATTGCCATTCCTCTGGAGATCAGACGACAAAGTACGAATAGAGAGCAGTCTGCAAGTCTGTATCTCGATAAGTCCACTGTTGACGTCCATTCGTCAACTACCGCCGCAACATCGAATAGGCTATGGCCTTGCATTGCCTTGCATTGCCTTGCAAAAACTAATGATAAAAAGGGTTCTGGAATATAGTGGCAACGATTCCAAACAAAGATACAGCAGCAACTTAAGGCTACAAATATAAATCTCACTAAAAATATAACTTGTATTTGGCTGGCTTACAGCAACTAACAACAATAAGAACTTAGAAAAGGAAGAAAATAAGTTGTATTGTTAAGTAAATATTGGTTAATAAGGAAGGAGTTCCGGGTTTTACCATGGGTTTTTTCTGGAGCAAAAGATCTAGTAAGTGGTACGGATAATGATGGAGGAGATTTTGGTTAAGATGTAATTAAGATGTCCTTGGTCAATGTCAATAAATCTACATATCTCCAGAAACTAATCAGGCGACAGGCTAAAAATGCCTATGCAACTCATGAGTAGATGAAAGAAATTGACTTGTCGAAAATTGCTGTTGAGATCTCTAATGAGAGGACGATGTCTATCTTCTTTGCGATGGGACTCGTAACTGAGGCTATTAATAATGATATTAATAGAAATGTTCATAAAGGGTAGGCTTTGTCAGAACTGCAAGTGCTGTTGTTACTAAGGGCTCTGTTTATGAATTAAAGAAAAAAAAATCAATAACAATGCAATAAAAAATCAAAAAAATTAAGCATGAATTTAAACATCGCCTGGCATAGCCAGAAGCAAAATAATATTACCTGAAGGGGAGACAAAGCATGCTTTCCAACCTGATCAAGTGTCATGGGAAAGATGATGGGCTGCAAAAATTAGTGACCAACTAATGGAGCTTCGATGTGGAACAGAAACGAAGATCGGATGCGAGATCCCTCACCAGTATTGGACTACCCTTACAAGACGTACGGAGAATTACTGGGCTGGTTCAATTAAAGCAAGCATCAACAGAACAGGTGTATAAATCGTCAATGCGACTGATAAAAGCTTATCTAAGTTGGTAGACAATTGAAATCGAGCTATCTGCATGCTAAGATCGACAGTGGGCGTGTCTGTTTCCTTCAGTTCAATTAGACGGTTCCAGCCGTCCCCTTTTAAAAACAGAGGGAAGAAAGAGGGCTAAATACAGAGATACGATCTTGAAAGATGACAGCGTTTTAAAGGAAGGTCCTATCTCACATTTAAAGGATCAATATTTCGCATCAACTGAGGAGCTTCCTGCAAGACTATGCTTGAATATGATAAGAAAACTTAAGAGCGAGCTTGATTATGATATCAATGAGAATGTTGGCAGGCTGTGAAAGAAAGACAGTCATGATATTAAGCGTTTTAGGACTGTCTTCGAAGAAACTGAGCTGAGATTGCACCACCAACACTACTTGAAAATGTAACAGTGTCAAAGATGAAGTAGATTGTCGCAGGTGCGTCCAGCGTCAGTCTTAAAATGGCCGTAAAAGTGTAACTCAATTTAGTTTCACAAGAAACGATAATACTGCTCAGAGCAAGCGCAATAATGGTGGAAAGTGTTTCTCTAGATCTGGTGGAATGGAGGAAAGTACGCCTACAGATGTACGGATACATACAAAAATGAATTTGAAACAAACAGAGGCTAGTTTAGGGATAGAGAAGTTGACTCACCAAGCCGGACTCCTTTGAAACATCAATCGCGTTAATCCAACGCGAATGAGCGCAGACTTCAGCCAATATGGACCCAGATGTCGCACTAAACACTCGTATATGACCAGAGCCATACGCGCCAATTACTAAATCCTTCATTAAACATAGCGATGAACAAGGATACCTAAAATTAGAGGAGGTCTGATTTAAGGAAAACTAATACTACCCATTATCAAATCTGCAAAGTAAATTTAGCCGCAATCTTATCTTCCTACATCGGTGATTCATTTAGGTTCCGCTGCTTAGAATTATTGACTACGGCAAAAGAGAATTCTTCTGTCTCTGGTCCTTGCAAAATGGAAATTTTTGCTTCGGCAAAGTCATGGGTGGAAAAAATTGCTGCTGGGTTTGAATGAAAGGTTGATTAGCATCTTAACAAGATAATACAAAAGATCCCCTATCTTATGTTGATGTTATCCATATTGTGAGATGTGTAATCAATCTTTGCTTGTTTAAGTAGAACTGCGTTTGGTGCAAGAGGGTAACGCTTGGCTGGAATTAAGGAAGTTTCACGTCATTTTTTCTGCCAGGGTGGATTTCATCTTTTTCCCATCTGCCCATGACCAACGCACATACAATGTTTGCATGGCCTGTTTGTGTGGGAATGGATATGAGGTATTCATTTTATGCTTCTGATTACTGAGCTGGTGTCATTTCAAACATTTAGCACGTGTCATTACTTGTCCGCTTGCATAGTCACTTTGAAAAGTAGCAAACAGTTTCCAAAGCAAAAAAAAGCAATTTCTGAGGTGTGGAATTTTCAAAAAACCATATGCTGTCTGCAAAAGCACTCAGGAAGTGCTAACTTATTTACCTATTTGATGCGTGCAAAAATTGTCAATAAAAAACATACGCAGCAACGAGGTTAACTGCTTTGTCTTGTTCGCAGGAGCGCAGGGCCTTCGGCAGGAGCGCTTGTGATATTCTAGTTTGATCTCAAATTCGCATGAAAATTCGCAGTCTTGAACCTCGAATAATTTTGTGCCGCAATTGTACTCACCCAAATCCATCTATCTCAGTAACTTTGGTGAAGTGTCCGCCCGCTTTCCATACAATGATTTTGCCACTTTCGTCGCTTGTAACCATAGTATCCATGTCCGAGGCAATGTCGCAAATACTATGCGAATGATCGTCTAGGGTTTCTTGCAGTTTAATGGCAGGCCCTTTAGTTGGCACGTGGAATACAAGCACATTGCCGTCTGCGGCTCCTGCAGGCAAGAGGATGCTCCTCAAAATTATGAAGTGTAAAAATACGAAAAAATGGTCAAACTTATTCAGAAGACGACAACAAATACGACAGAAGGGCAAATGCGTGGAAGGCTCAGATGTACGGCCCACTCGCGCACGATCGATCTCTCTGCTTACCCAGCAGCGAATGGGTACCTGACGAAAAACGTGACGAGGGAAGGAGTTGGTAATCCTAACTCACAGCCCTCGAGCTCAAAATGAGACCTTTCTAATATGGTGCTCCCCGACGCCCGTTTCGAGTATGGGATTAAACTTTTCCTTGCTTTACTGCGTAAAACAATCTATAGTTGGTTTCAACTTTGTCTTCACTGTTGCAAACGTTTACATTAAAGGTTCCTGTCTTAACAAGACAGTTCGAATTTAAGGGCACTTCGTTTAGGTCACAAAAAACGATCTGCATAAAAAATCTTTCGTTAGTTAGCTAGCCTTATGATATTCCTTGTAGCTTGTAAACATGACAGTTTAATCACAGCAACATGCGTTTGATACATACATTAGAAAGAGTTGTGTATTATCATGATTAATTATTGTTATCATAATTCTCCTTTTCATCAAATCTTCCCAATAAAAAAGATTAAATTACACCAAGTTATTTTGTTCATAAGTGGTTTCAAGGTGAAATAGGAGTATGTGACGTCATTAAGAGTGCATGTCTTGTCATGCAATGATACCTTTCATGAGTTTTTCTGCTTCAATAAAAGGTAGCAAACCCCATGAACTTTTCACTTACCAATGCAAACATGTTCTGTGCCAACCACTGAAATGCCCCTTGCATACTGTGCCAGACCTAAAAATAGACAGTGATCCTACAATGGTATTCTGCAATGCTCAAAGCAAATGATCTTTTCGGAAGTGCAAGGCCTTGGTGTGTTTAAGTGTCTTGTTTGACTTTTAGTACAGCCACGAATATGCAAATATTAAACATACAATAAAATGCTGTAAATTGACTTAGATGAAATATGCTTCCCTTTTATGACAGAGGTAGATCCTAAGAATGTCTTTCCACACATAGAGATATTTTCATCTTCAAAGATAAGAGAAGACGAACTATCCCAACATCTTTCCGTATTGCACAACAAAAACTTGAAATGTTGACAACAATGTTCAAATTCAATTATTTTTGTTACAGATGTACGCAACTATCCGAAAATCTTGCAGTCATACATAGTTAACACTTGAAGTTTTAAGATCTATTCAACATATGAAAAGCAATTTGAAAAGCCAAAAATAACTTCTTATCAAGAATAATAAATGCATCAATTTTAACCCAAACACAGAAGGTCCAATAAATTACAAAAATATTGGTGCAGCACATACCTTCAGTTGGAATGGGAGTTAAAGCTTGCCAGAACACCATAACAGCACCATCATCCTCAAACATCTTAAAAAATCAATTCACAAGATAACTAAAAACTGTTGAAGTTAATATCAACAAATTCTGAAGCTAATAAAGAAGATACTACTTGATTGAATGCTTTATAAAACAAGGTCTTGGGTTGAGGGGAGTGTAATGCTGAACATATTCTCAGTCAATTTTCATCTGATAATAAAATTTCCCGAATGCTATTTATGGTTTAACATCATTTTAGAGCTGTAGTTCATTTGATGGGTGCAGCTCCTATCGACTTTGAAGGTGAGCGTGCTGCAAGGCAGGTTGGAATTAACTCAACTGATGATTAAATGTTGAAACCTCACAGGAAATCAGAGCAGACTACCCGCTATACCAAAACACACCATCACTGGATGCCATTGTGACAATGTTCAAGTTTTGTCATTGAAGGCACATCAAAAATGCCAACCAATTTTCCACAGCAAAAGAAATTATCAACATTCATACAATTGCCAACTGTGCACACCTGTATTCCTCTAACAGAGGCAAGAATCAACAGCGTTCTCTGCGGAAGTATGCACCACTTTGCCTGAAATAAAAATGGAATACAATATTCATACTATATTCTCTAACATCAAGTTGGTTAGTACTAGATAGCTACATGTGAAGCTGCACCAATTGTATAAAAGTTTAGTAATCATTGCACTAAAAACATGCAAACCATGCCAAGTGCAATCTGTTACCTAATGTACACAGTACATATACTGGTTCTGAACTTCATGAAGATGCAAGCTGAGAGTTGGTACAAATCTCTCACATTTCACGCTATCTAGGCCACACCAAGACGGCTTGCATTAGCTTCTCCACATCTTTGCATGTGCTTTCCTTGCATTAGGAGTGCCACTTGCTCCAGGCCCCCATTCAGTAATTACATTATCACAAAATGAAATTCATATCGCTGGAAAAACACTTGCCCTTCAAAAGTGAGCTAATCTCATTGCTGTATGGTATCAAAAATTGTAAGAATTTTGAGTTAAAACAGTTCCTCAATAGTGTTGCATGCACACCATTGCAGACAGTCAAGGTGTATTATTTGCAAACAATTACAGGCAGGTCTGTCATTTAATTTTCCCTTAATGAGCAAAAGTGAATAAATTTATTTGATTAGTTTGATTCAACCAATGATGAGGGAGTCCAACCACTCTTTGCTTGCTCTTCATTGGGAAAGCTTTTTTGGTAGTGGGGGAGTGCTACAATTACCATCAGCTCTCGTGAAACTAATTTTGCTAAACAAGCTGTACTAAGCATGCCGTAGAGGGTAAGGACTAATATTGAGCCCAGAACCCTGAGATTCTTAGGCTAACACTCTGCTGCCTGAGCCACTGGTCTAAATGTGCTCTAGGTTACACATAGTGTCAAATTTGGAGTCAAGAATAGATCCATCAGTATAACTCCTTGCATCTTCAAATTGCAACCCATAGCTTTACGCTGTGAACAGGATCATATGAATACCTTTGTAACATTCTTCATAACGTGCTGATGCACCATCAATTTTTGTCTTGAAAACTATTTGCGATGATCAAGTTAACAAACCAAAGTAAAGAATGTCACAATAATGAGATGTGCAATCAAGTGGAAAAACTTACTTGAAGAATGGTTGAGCACGACTGAGAACTTTCTCCTTTACAAAAAACTTGCTTATACGGCAAGAAACCGTCAGCACGATCCTTAGAGGCAACTTGTTTTGGTATAAATACCCATACCAGTGACTTGTGAATTACAGCTAGCTTGCTTTCATCAGCACCTTTGCCTGGGAACTTGCATACATCTAGGTTGTTGCACAGAAGTGAAGCACTTGATTTGATTGGAATAGACGGTCCTCTTTTGAACATGGTGGCGATATTTTCGTTCTGCAATTTCAACCATATTGAATAGTAAGAGCACATCTTGAGAATGTATTGATGCTATTTTTATCATATCATCAAAGTTTTCCTGTCCATCTGTCAACCCAGTTCAGAGCAACAGGGTTGTAGGCCATCAGATCGGCTATGAAGCATATCTGTGGCAGATCTGGGTGAGATGACACTAGGCTATCTTTGTGTTTGCTTCATTTATCTCCATTCTATTTTCTTTCAGACCTTCTTTTTGAATTTATATAACTGATTGCTTCTAACTAACACAAGATTTGTTATCATTGAGCATTTTTGCATAAGTGCATTGAAGCAGAACTTAACTCTCGTTCATAGTATTGATGAGTTGGTTAGAGCTTATCTTGTTTGGCTTAAACTCCATATTTCCTGTTCCTTCAACATGTCACACTACCAGGTAAAAGAAGTCCTTGCTTTTAGCAATCTGACGTACTTCATCAAAGCAAGGTCTTTCATTAGACGGAGGGCACTACCATCATTGCCTTTAAATGCATTTACATGTCCTTGAATGATAACATATAGTTTTATGTCTGAACAAGTCAACCTGTCAAAATATCACTTATTATTATTATTATTATTATTAAAAACTGCAAGAGATAACCATTATCCTCGTGAATTTGAGCCATTTTGGATGATATCATAGGAATCTTTGTCATTCTGACATCAAATCAACCAAGCTGGTTCATTTGGGCAGAAAATTACTTCTCCTATGTAAACATCAAGGAAAGGATAATTCTACTACAGGGGTTCTGGGTTATTCATCTTGCCATTTCATTTCTCTTACATTTCAGTGACTGCTCCAAGCCCAAATAAATGGGGAGTGCTAATAGCAAGAGAAGTGCATCTGGCTGTAAGAAAGGGCAGCCTTCATGCCATCATCTACCTGATGCAGATGAAGGCAAATGTTCATTCAAGACAGTGACATCGCTTTAGAAAGATTAAAACCAGAGTGAAGAGAAGAAGAAATGGGGTAGGAAGTAAGATTGTAAACTGAGGTAGCAGACAAAGTTGATTGCTAGTTTACTTAGACGTACATAATCAATTCTTAAAGGATTATAAAACCACAAAGAGTACACCCTAGAGCATGCATTTACTTAAATTGCGGTGCAGATGCTTGGCCGATGAAGAAATAAAGAAAATAATTAAACAACACGCCTACTTTGTCAATTCTGTCGAGTTTGATTGCTCGCCTCTAGCTTCGCTTTGGCCACCTTTTGAGCCCTTCTCTTCTTTTCAGAACTGATGCAAGTTTATCCTTTCTTGAAAAGTTTCCGACGTCTGTTCGAGCTGTTGTGTTGAATATCTATCAGATTGTTAATTATTAAAACCTAAGCATGATTTCCGATAGGCCGTCGGTAACTAATGACAATAGACTCGAAGCAAGTTGGGCATTCCTACCAGCCTCGGTTCCGTTCGACAGGTGAACAAGCAAGTAAATGTCGTGACGTCACGCATCACTGGCCCTGTTCTTGTTCTTTTTCCGGTTTCAAATTGAGTGGGATCAACTGTTCGGATTAGAGCCGCATATACAGTCGCATATTGTATAAAATATTTTCTGACAAGTAGGGAGTCCCCATTTAACAAGTGGATGTCCTTCCTGCCGCCAACCCTCTCCATTTCATCCGGGGTAGGAACCGTTAGGTGGACCAGTTCTCCTTCCATGAACAAAGCACTGATGACCGCAATATCGATCACCGCCCTTGTCTTACTTAAGCCAAAGAGATTCCGAAAAAAAAATTTCGTGGGAAAAAATTTATCTGCAATTATTTGTTACAAAATTTAAAGAAGTTCTTCATGCTTATTCATTTGTTGTAGATTTTCAATTGTCTTCTCAATTAACGCACAAAAAGGCCTCCTTAAAATATGACGGTTATGATGTTCATGATACTGAGATTCTATTGAATTAACTTTAGATCTATCTGGATGATCAAATCTATCTAACCAGCATTTCAGTATGGATATACAAGTGAATTCAATCCAAAGCTGCCTTTAGCAACACATGTTTCCAACAATGAGTTGATTTTCATGCTTCGTGAGTGGAGTGTTAAAGATATTTTTCAGATCTCTAGAAGTGCTATCATAAAATGCTTGCCTTGTGTATGCTTAACGGCCAACGGTTCACATCGCTTTCAATTACTGAATCTACTTAATAGGGTGACGCAGTAGGTGATCGAGGCAGAATTGACTCTCGTTTAAATCATGCTGCTTAAATCCATTATGTTGGCATATGGCAACGATCCTTCTTTGCTATTATTTCTGGCTAAGATGTGTGTATCAACCTCTTTAAAAAACCTGAAACATCATTAGCAAAATGCTATGTGATTGAAATCCAAATTCTTTACAGGCGATGATTTTTCAAAGGCTATTGACTTTGAATTTACAGTTCTTATAGACGAGGGGGCATTTCACTTCGTTAAATCGTCTACTTTGAGGTCTTCTCCTTAAGATTCCTACTGCAATTGTGATGTAAATTTGACATTGTTGCATATTATTAAATTTTCTTTCGAAGTAAATGTTCAGTCTCGTTGAATTGAAATTGAAAAAATGGTTTTCTCTTGAATGTAGGCAGTTCAGTATTCGAAAGTGCCGATCTTTCTAAGTTAGAGAGCAGAATATCAAAAAATTCCAATGCCTCGTTAGGGAATGTATGTCTTTTTGCAATAATTAAAAGGCTACAACAAACGAGATTTATAGACAAGCAGCACTCTCATTTCTCCGCTTTAACGTCGAGCCAATTTTGGGCATTCTTTAGAGTCCCTGTGACAAAAAAGAACAAGACAGAGTGAAAATCAGAAGATGTTGAGAATGGAAGGATTTCATGCCGCAAGTGGTGAAAAAGTGCAATCATTTTGAATTTTGAAAAAAGTAACATCACTCCCCTCTTTTGGCAAGTAATATACTATGGAATCATAAGATAATTATTGGGCCAATATAAATACTTGAATGGACTACTTTGCCTTACTCCGTGGTGTATGTATGGTTGTATCTATGTATTTATGTATGCATGTCTGTATGTCTGTCTGTATGCATGTGTTTATGTATGTATGCATGTATGTATGTATGTATGTATGTATGTATGTATGTATGTATGTATGTATGTATGTATGTATGTATGTATGTATGTATGTATGTATGTATGTATGTATGTATGTATGTATGCATGTATGGTTGTATCTATGTATGGCTATGCATGCATGCACGTATGTACACATGTATGCATTTATCTTCAAATGTATAAACGTCAGGAAGTATATATTCATGGATGGTTGTATCTGTCTATGTATCCACGTACGTATGCAAATGCTTGCAATGAAGGACCATGCACGGAACTATGCATTGCTTAAAACCGCATACACCGGTCACTGTTTTAAGTTGGATGCCATATACATGATAGTTCCAGAGTAAGCTGAACAAAATGCATATCAACGAAATTGAAGATCTTACTTCAGCTGCACGTATCCAATTCTCAGCAGAATTTATCCCTACTAGAACAAGGTAGATTTGCAGTGTGATAAGAGGGCGTCAAGTCGAATGTTATGCCACAGTGTTTACAAGTAAATTACTCCGATGAAGAAAATTAGAAAGGAAACGAAGTTATGAAATGCTTTATTGCACTTTCGATCAAAAATTTTTTTTTTCAAGACTCACAAACGACTCTTCATGTGTCAAGGTACAATTCAGATACAGTTGCTACAATTTGCATAATAATTAATACCAATCTGAAATCTCACTTCAGAGCTCAAGTAGAAAATACACGTTATATTATAAAACAACACTCTAAGATTTCAATAAAGCTGATAAGCCTAAGTGTACAGACAAAAGGTTCTTCGTGTTAATTCAAATATTGTTAGTTACTATTTGTTCTAAACTTGCCGAGGGTAGTAGGGACATTTTTGCGCGGAAACTGCTTCGAAGACGCGGTCAACAAATAGAAGCAAATAGCCATGAGAATATTCAGGATAGGCTGGCATGCAATTACCAACCTAAAACTTGGACAGTGTTTCTCGAATTTTCGAATGATTTTTAGGGAACGTGGAAGGATATGGACTTAAAGGGCAACGAGTTTACATAAGTACAGGGAGCTGTGAGACAGAAGGGACAGGGGCTGAAAGTACGGCTTGGTGACTAGGAGCTAAGGAGGAGCAATGGAAATGTACAAAATACGAACACGGGAGATTTTATTTACAAAATGAAGAATGGGCATTAAAGGTAAACTATTTCGGAATGATTCCTCCTTCAGTATATTCTGGCAACTTCAATTGTGTGTCTAATGTAAGCTTTCTTAAATCACATCTCACAACAGAACTGATTATGAGGGATGAAGATGGTGAGCAACAAAAACATAGCACTTGAAACAACTCGGAAGTAATGATGATAGCAGATATGAATTAAGATATCATCATAGTAATAGTCAGTGAGAATGCATATGAAAGCGGAGGGTTAAACCAGATAAGATTAAGGGCAGTGAAGTTCCCTTAATTGATCTAGTCTACTTAGAAGGGAATTGTTTTGAGGCCACACTTCAAAGTGAGGTAAATAATATGCATTGAATGTTGGGCAGTATTTCTTCTACCTCCTGATGCAATAAAGAGACAGCTAATTGTAGCACATATTGATAATATTCTAGCACATTTTACTTCAAAATTCTAACGGACTCGAGGCCATAAGCGGTGTGCCATGTGCCACGAAAATGGAGAACCGGGCGCGGTGCATACAATGTAGTGTGATTGCCATAAGCTTCCTTACTTAATTTGAAATGGCAGATCAATTTGCGAGAAAACGGAGAAGCCAGCGGGATAAAATGAGCCAGGAAAAAAACTCTTCATTTGTGAGCCATTGGACACTCAAAAAACCGAACTAGATGAAAATGAATATGTTAAAAAACTCGTAACCGACAAAGAATGAAGCTCCGTTTGACATCCATATTGATTTTCTGACGCGGCTCTTCTTACCTTAGGTCCAGAGGTCGGTGTCCAATATCATGAGTAGAAACAGGCCACATTTCACATCGCCAGATTGATAAAACAGTCACGGATAGAAGTTAGATACAACAGAGATGGAAGGCGCACAACTCAACATTACCACACACAGCACAAAACTGCTTATACCTCGTCAAACAGCATGCCAATTCAAAAAAATCTCACGACTTTTTGATATAAAGAGTTTAAATTAAACTTGGTGCGATGCATTCCGCACCCCAAGCAGAAAATAAGATGAAAAAACATAACATGAATACCAATGAAGCTTGCTTAGGCCTAATTTAATTCAATGGCAAAAAGCGTTGCTACTAGTTCAAATCAGATATCTAAACCAATGAAAACTGCACGATTCACCCACGAGAGGTAGATATGTAATGCATATGCCATGCAGCCAAGCAAACTGCGGAACAATAGGCAGAGTATCCAGTCCTCAGTTGTGAGGGGACCTTCCAAATTTGAAACGAACACGGACAGAATCCGGGACTTTGTTACTATGTTGTGTTATATGTTGTATAAGTAATCATCAAAAACAAACTTGGACTTATAAGGACGTTTTTAAGGAGATCTATGAAGTTAAGAAGGCGTAGCGTTACTTGTGAACAAACGTACTTCGAATCACTGGTGGTGAGCGGTGAGGTCTCTAATGAGATTGATTAAGGACTTATTTCATCGAACCAGGAGACAAAGAAAGAGATACATTCGAACTGTTGCCATGTGATGGGAGATTCACTGGTTTTCTAGAGGTTTCCATTACGTCACATCATCGGTTTCAATAAGGGCTCTAAAATACAGAAATTGGTGGCAGGAGGAAATGAAATATTGGTGGCAGGAGGAAATGAAATATTGGTGGCAGGAGGAAATGAAATTGGCTGATTACCCGATATCTATCTGAAGCTGGTAGCAACGCAAAATGAAGCCAAGAAATACTGTCACTTATGTGATCTGCATCTCCCCCTCAAGCATGACATACAGCTACTGATAGCCAAACAATAACACTTACTTTATCAATATCAAGATTTTTCAATTCTAAACCAGAAGCACAGGAAGCACGTGTGAAGCATTTTACATCCAATTGAAACATTAACACAACCATACCATGTGAAAGTGTCCATTGTCCATCCGCAGGGTTAGATCTTGATTGCACCACGCGACTTTATCGTGTCGTTCTGCATTTCATGATATCGTCCTAGCCACTCATCGATCATCTGGCCAACAAGCGCTGGTCTTGGTGTGACCTTCTGTTTTGCAACTAAAATGCCGTTGTTTGTGAAGCAACAATCCAACCATGACTGTAGCAGGCGCTCTTCTTGCCCGATCTACAAAGCAGCAATGACACAATTATAGATACAAGACTCTGGAACTAACCTCTGAACATTTCGTCACAAAAACATCGAACAACTCAATGCTACCAACTGGAGTTGATTCCAATGGCAAAGGAGTTATTAGAAACTTAACCGGTAGTAGCGACTCCAGATAAATACTAGAATGATACAGAGCCTTCGGGTGCTTTCCACGGCTCAACGATTTGCCTAAAAATCCATGTCAATGCTTGTATGAATATGAGCAAGATAGCCTATTTTGAGCATACTGCGTTAAAGGTGATGGATTCGAATCCCACGCTCGTGCAGGCTTCCGGATACCCAGCAGTGAATAAGTCAAAGGTAGGGCGAATGACGACGCCAACGGGATCAGTCCACCCTAATGCTGTGGCTCACGATAGTGACCCTCTAGAACAGGGGTGGCCAACCTGTCAGAGATGACGAGCCACAATTATCCATGTGCTGCTGCAAATAGCCACATGAGACACCACGTGGGCACACATGCACAAAAATCATCTGTATATCTTTAACGATAGTATATATTGTCTTCATTTCTAATTATTTAATTATTATGTTGTAAAGCGAATGGAAGGCCCCTGGTAAACTAGCGTTCACTGAAGAGGCACCACAGAATAAATTGTGATGGCGAAGTTCAGCACTTTTGGAAATTCCTGGTCATTATTGCATCATTAAAATTGAGAAGCAATTATTGGTTAATTCTTTTTGAAAATGATAGTTGATGCTGGCATCTAAGAGCCGCAAAAAAACCTGGCGAAGAGCCACATGCGGCTCGCGAGCTGCGGGCTGGCCCCCCTGCTCTAGAAATATTCATGTACAGAGTAAGGGATTCGACATTACCATGATACATATTGGATTAGATGGGAAAAGAGATGAACAGGGGTCAAGTGGTTTGTGATCGAGAAACCACGATCCCCACTCCATTATGTTCCCCCTGTTGAGGCAAATACTTATGCAGTAAATAAAATCACCTCTTCTACAGTTTGGAAGTGAATTGGCAATAGTCTTCCCTCGTGATCAACCAATGGAAGATATGTGACGTGCGTATCTTCATTGACATCAACGCTTGAGCTGGCACCCACATCTCTTTCGTTTAAAGACTCCATAGGTACGAGAGCTGAGAAGTGCCCACGAGTGTATCCAAGGGCAATCGGGCTTTTCATGCAGAATTCTTCCTCCCATAACAGTGGCAAATAGACACCTAAAAATCATCAAGCGGCAAAACTTTTATTAAGATATCGATGGCTTTGTTTTTTTCTTCTTTTTATACACATGATTTTACCTAGATGTCAAAGGTAGAAATTTGGCCACTGAGAAGCATTTGGCTTATCAAGCAGTGTCCAGGTCCTTCCTCTCGATGTGACCATACCTCGTGATTCATACGCCTGGAATTACAGAGAGCTGGCGACTCTCCTCACTCTATGTGAAAGTTTAGCTGAGGTGAGACTCGAGCCACTGACCATAGGGTCAATGCGCAAGAATCTTACCATTGAGCTATCCTGAAAGCACACCACAACAAAGCACCAATCATCTTTAATCATTGTCTTTCTTCTTCTGCATGCAGGAGCGATAAAATTTAAGCAGATTAATCTTTGGACAGGATTCTTGGCCAGAAGATTTTCTTAATAAGCCCTATCGTATTCATTCTGGAACTTTAACTTCATTCTGCTTTCCTTTGATTAACACGAGACAACACTCAGAAAACTTTTATGGACCATCACTAAGTCGACATCATGGATCGAGTTTATACCATCCTATGAAGCTGAAAGTGGGCAGCTGGGCGGTAGCATTCTTCGAATTTTATAGCAAACATCAATGGCCTTTGGGAGTCTCCTTTCGACGTCTTTTGTGTGATCCGGACTTCTCCGATATTTCATTGTCATTTCTAATGGTGAGAATTGCTTCATGGAAAAAATGACGCTGCTAGGCGTCGTTATGAGGATTCAAATACACCTTGAAGCACTTGAACAACCTCCGCTCTTTGAATAGTATCAAAAGCAGATGAAATGGTGCTACCAAAGATCTTTAGCTCTTGGTTTTCATGGATGGCCTCTTCAAATTTACATCTCAAGAGCCATTATACACCAGCCATCGAACGGTTTCTTCTGATCGCGGCTTGATGATCCAGTAGGAAAGCTTCGATTGTAATGCAACGCAATGTAAGGTAATTTAATATAAAATTCGCCCTTATATTGTCCTAAATTCTACGGCGCAAGGCTTCGATTCTACTTTGTCTTGCTTCCAATTAAACTTGCGAAAATATTTCCCACATCACTGAACGATATGATAATAATGTACTTGAGATCAATAACACCGATATTTTTGCCAAATAAAATAATATTAATTTTATAAAAACCTAGCACTTCGAAAAGTACAAGCATTGCAAAGTGTAAAGAGTTATTGTTGATTGATAAGAAAATAAATGTCTGACGTTGGAATAATTCACACTTGAACACGATTGAAATGTGAATGCTTACCTTCAAATCTTGCGTAGTCCATGGTTTCTCCTTTTCTACTCTTGACGTACTTCACCGCATAAACAATTATGGGTCGTCTTAATATGTGGGCTAATGCAAAGACATGCGTTTGCTCCAAGCTTGTACCTGCAGTTCCAGCTAATGACACAGTATTTATCCAATCTTGCTTCCACTGATGGTCATCTAAAGAGTAGTTCATTTCACTGGCTTGAATTTGCTCTGCTTCTCTCCATCGAGGAAAAAATCTGCCCAAAAAGATACACTGATTAGCAATGCAGAAAATATATGCAACAAAAATTAATCGAAAAGTTCTTTAAATGTAAGGTGCTTCAATATCTCTTTGGCACTATTTCAACAGCTTTCCTTAAAAACTTCAGTTTTGACTATGTGTATAAGCAAATCCATCTGAATCCAATAGACCAAGATTTAACTCTTTTATAATCTATATAAAAATGTGTGTTAATGAAAGATGAAAAAAGTAATAATGGTCAATTGTCAAAATCATCCTTAAAAAATTTACTATATCAATGAAAATCACAACTAAGATAATAAGCTAATGGTCATAAACATAATCATCATATCATCATCAAGGTTATATTCAAGGTGATTTCAATGGCAATACATTGCATATATTACACAATGAGATTTAAGATTGTCTTATATATTCAAAAGTGCATACTAAAAATCATTTTGATAAAGATTGCAATGACTTATCTTAACTTTTTATGTTTGTTTCCAAGTTATGCTGGTAGACACAGCTACCCTAAAATATGGCAACTACCCTACACAACCCTTTCCAAATTTCAATTCCTACTTCACAAACTCATATATCAAAAACCATTCTCGTTCTTCTTGCTTTCCTGGGTCTTACAACCTGCCATCTTTAAAACCTAAGGTGAATACACTGGATAAAAGTTCCCTCCGCTCTTAGCCTGTTGCTTTCTTCTTTCTTCCATTACTAAGGGTTTGTAGAGGTCACCATGGCCTCTCCTTAACAGAACTCACTAAAAAAAACCACCCGACAATAGACTTGGCAACACCTAATCACTGCATTGCATACTCGATTTCAAGCATAGTAGAAAGCAGAGATATGGCTTTAAGTTTCTTCTAGGGAAGCGGATCTTATGCTGTGATTTTCCTTGCCTTCCTCACCAATGGTGTTTTTATTGTGACACATGGAGAAATCAAACTGACAACCCCTGTGCTTTGAGTCTGCATGCAGAACTACTACAATACGGCACCAAAGGCAAAACCTAACTGTGGTATAATAAAGGATAAAATTCAAACATAATATTTCTCTATAGTTTATCCTGGAACAAAGCAACTCTGTTTACTGCTCAGTGACACAATAATTCCTGGTAATAAAGGATGCCATATCATTTCCATAAAAATCACTAACTTCAATTCTATAATAAATGCATGCCAATTTCACGAAGGCTGTCCTTATCTCCCTCTTTGTCCAGAAGCACTTAAGATAGAAAGGTTGCACCAACCAAGACAATGGACTCACCTTTTTTGTCCTTCATTGAGACTTTCAAACAAAGCCCTTCTCAGAACATTCTCTCTGTCTAACACACCCCAAGTTGCTTGCAATACAGAGTCAAGTAAGCAGTCTCCTGCAGCTCTGTTCCACAGTGGATAAAGTCTGCTACTATAATAGCCAATTAGCTCACTATTCCAGTTTATCAATGATTCTTCTTCTAGGACTGAATGAAAGAATAAACCACAGTATAGAACAGGTTAGAAAAAAGACATGAAAACAAGGAAATATTGAGCAGTTTGTTCATGAGGTTGAAAAACTACGAAATCTGCAGTGAAAGAATTGTGTCAACATAAGACCTGAATTGTATCCAGCATAAAGGAATATGTATATTATCATGACATACCTTTCTGCACATCTAGGTCTAGAATTTCACTGAATATCTGCTGTTGAATCCTCACATCAAAGCTATGTATTTCTAGAAAATTAGGCAAAGAAATCCAGATTGGAAAACATGTGGAAAAATTCAATTAGTTGTTATTCCAACATTTCTAAAAATTCTTCATACAGCTTCTTGACTAAGCATAGTATTTGTTTGGATATGGTAGATGATAAATATACAATATTCTTTGTTCTTATGTATGATAAACAAGTCCTTCTCATGTAATCATTATCACTTTAAATGAACAAATGTTTACTGAAACACATTCTTAAAGAGTTGCACTAATTTCCTAGCTACTGTGGGAAAGGAAAGCTATTTTCTCAAGATATTTTGATAATAATTTGTGAAAAAGTTCCTTTTAGTTCTCTTTGTTGATTAGTCTACCTGTTAACTGCCAACAGGTGCCAATTTTGATTTCAAAATGAATTACGCTAGACTCAACTGAATTCTTTTCAAGCTGACAAGATTGACATCATATTGAACAGATGCCTTTCCAGGTGCACTATTTCTTATTTCAACATTTCTTCCCAAACCAAAATTTTGCATTTCAGGTGCTCTGAAGACTGGCATGCTTTTGTTTACATTTGAATTATGGCTATACAATAAGAAAATTTACAAATTTCATAGCAACAGAGGGCACATGACAAAGCACATTTTGATTGAAAACCACCAGCTCTATTCAAACTATAGTCTGATGAGCAAATATTTACCAGATCTTATTGTGCAAATAGCATTTAAAATATGACAGACAATAGGGCAAGGCCAGGGAGCAGACATCCCTTCAACCTGGCCTAAAGAGCATTATCTTGGGTGAAAGAAAATTGACTGAAGCAGGAACGCTTCTCTTTCACTGTGCGTGCTAGAGATTAAATACTTTTGCTACCAAGAGTATGACAACAGGATGCGGCTTAAGGTGTTAATATAGAATTAGATAAGGCTGGTAGGATGCTTTTTGTTCTCAAAAGATAACATGAAAGGGCAGGCAAATTTACATCTTTGGAAACTGCTTATAATCATACAAGAAAAATGCTTACCTCCAGGTAGAAAGAATGTCACTTGCTCAGTAGAGAACAAACACTGAAATGTTCCTTTCTTTTGCCTTAAGGAATATGCAACTTGTTTCCTTATTGCCGATGCTAATTCAGGACTCAAATGAGAAGGAAGTCTTTTCAGTGCCCTTGATGAAGGCTCTGGTCGTAGCAATATCCTCAGAATGTCTTCCCTTTGAAAGTTTATTGCCAGGTGCACCAAGGTGTGTCCAATTTCAAAATTAGCAGGCTCTCCCAAAACAAGAATATCTTCTTTTGTCAACTGTCTAGTTCTATCACCCCCTGCTGTCAAATATTTCTTTACTGCTGTGACATTGTGGTCCCTGATGCCTTTACAAGCACCAAGCCAAAGCCAGTCCTTGTTGGACATTTTGTTCCTGATTTGCATTATGTCTTCGCTATCATGCCTCAGTTTGCAAGATGCTTGCAGAGTGTTGGATAGCTCAATCACAGCTTCATCTTCGATTCTCGGGACATCCGTGATGGCTGAATCACTTGACTTTTTGCATGCACCAATGGGAGACCTTGGTGATCGCGGAGGTGAATGTTTAATGGATGATGATGAGTGAGACTTTTTTACATTATTTCCTCTCCCTGTGCATTCCTCATTCTTCAGTCTGTTCTTAGATGTTTGGCACAAAGCACACTTAAAGGACTTTGGCCAGTTGTCAAATGTACAATTGGAGCAAGTCCATTTGTTACATTTAAGAAGTGATTTGCTTTTCTTTTCAATATTCGAATCATTTCTCAAGTTTGATTCTGAAATAAAGTTACCATCTGAATTTTCCAAATTTCGCTGGTTCACTGTGTCAGGTTTTTTAGCAAAACACATGACACAGGTCTCATTTTTTACAGGGTTGTTGTATGTACATGATACACAGACCCACTTGCTATCGAAAACTGACTTTTTCTTTGAAGGTTGGTGGTGAGCCCCGTCGTCTGGGCAAATAATCTCATCCGAACTACTTCGCGACAGCTCTCCGTCAATTTGTCCCCTTTCGTTGATTATCTCGGGAGTTGAATTTCCCTGCTTTGATGCCCTGCACATCACACATCGTACCGCAGTTGGCCAGTTCAGATAAGTACAATAGTCGCACGACCATTTAATGTTTTGCTCGTTTCTAGGCATCGTCGTATTTTCCTTGTCGACGCAGATTGTTTACTAAGCTAGGACTGTTGATGATCCGACGAATGTAGCTATCGCAGATTCCAGTGAGAGCTTTACTTGGCGATAGAGCAGTATCGATCAAAGTTTTACAAATCCGATTTCACACACATTTTACCACAGTTTCCACCTACGTTTAACTGGCCTATTCTAGCTATAAATAGGCTCGCGTTGATGGAATATACCGGCACGTTCAGCAGTCATGCCGTCGATACTTCGAATGTCTAAATACCTTTCATGTCTTTTCTGCCACAGGGCAAAGGCATGCCTTTTATTATTTCAGTGCTCCAGTACCTCTTTCCACGTCTTAACGGTGAAAAAACTTGGCAAGAATCTCGTGAAAATTAATGACTCTTCTTAAACCTGCTTGCTTTCCGCTTTCACTGGTCTAAGCCAGAGATCTCACCGCACCACGTATTCTAGAGCATAACGAGTGCGTAAGACAGCCATAAAGAAGTATAACACCAACAGCTAGTTACCTATTCATTTTTCAACTGATTTAAACATCACTTTGGCTGTAAACGGATTAATAATACGGACTTTGATTTCATTCTGTAGGCCATCAGGCTCACAGCTTTCAATTCTGGTCTCTTCTTAATCTTATGTTGTGGTTGTACAACGTCATATTAGGGGTCTGGGTCTGTTTACGTCATTTCACTGTAAGTAAACAGAGCCCCATTTAGGTTTAGCAAACAGGCCTTATTTCCGTACCTACAGAGCTATCGTATTGCCACCATGTAGCTCGGGTAAATTTCGGTATGCAATAGCGCAAAAAGACCAGATCCTTTTTATGACATATGTATAAAAAGTAGCCATGTGTTACCTAAATCTCTGCTGTGGTTCTGCCTGATAATGAGTCGAATGGCCCTGTTCTATATCATTTTGATAAGACATCGCCATTATAGCCCTCTATTTTTCTACCAGCTATAAAATTCACTTTCACCCCATTTCACTTGCAATTCAGATACTTCTATGATACGATCGGCTTTGTAGGACCAGGAGTGCATTACCATATTTCTCAGACATTTCTGATTTTCACCTTTTTCGTCCAAGAAGAAAAACCTTCATACGAATCAAATCATGCTTGTTAACTGCAATTTCCGAAGCAGGTTTCTTGGTTGGAGTCCCGTAACGTCCAAGAAAAGAATGTTCTCAAACCTGCTATCACAATAACGAACAATATTTTTCAATTTCTTTCAAATTTCAAAGAGTTCATCAATCTATTTTACATTTTACATGCAAGTCAATTTGCTACATTTAAGACTACAACATGTGACTAGATAATACAACAACACTGTATATATATATACACATGTATATGTATATATTTATATATATACATAATAGATTGATTAAGATGGAGCACTATAAATAGATGAAATAATTGAGAGAGAGGCCCCTCGTTGTGTGCAAAGCTAATCAAAATTTTATAAGAAACAGTAACAAAAATATAGATGAACCACAAGCAAGCCTCATCTAAATGACTAATTAGACATATGTAGCGTGTAAGTATGCACAAGTAATAGGCCCAAATCGAAGTTTTTTATTCTATTGTTACTGTATTTCTCTGTCAAAAGTATTTCGATGGGGTAGCCCTTCAGCCGAAGTTGTTCTACAAGGGGCTCTCCAGAGTAAAACACTTCAGCATCGAATATTCTTATGCATCCCATCAGCCGTCTTGACTTACAGCCACCTGTGTATTGCTAAGGTAGCTTTGCAGTCAGGTTATGCGCGAGATTCCACTGTTAAAAAGAGCATCCAAGTTGAGTCATGCATTTCTGGAACCTGGAGAAAAATAGAATGACGACAAATCCTGTTTTTAGATAAGAAACTTCTTTTCTGGCATTGTGTCTCTGTAGACCTGTAGTCTTGTTAAAAAAGACTCGGAGCCCTGTCTTTCTTGCTTCTGTTGACCTCGAAATGAAGTTTACTATACAGATCTTACCTGGGTATATGCAGCAGCACGTATTCTTGATATGTAATAAAAAATCCCATATGCGAAATAGTAGCCACAGGAAGGTAGATGTGGGTATATGTGGGGTTTAGCTAATTTGGGTAGAACAACTGGATAAAGTCTCCCATGCAGATTTATGCGTTTGTACACTTTCTTCTCTTCGAAAAACACATCATTCGATATAGCAGCTCAAGAAAAGTGGCTGATCTAAAATTTCATCTCAGCCGTTACCCTAAATCACTGGATTGGCATGTCACATCAATGCCCTCTTCTGGAAAGGACATTTGAATCAAGTGCAGTGCCATTTAAGATCAAACAGGGCATTTTTTTAACCTACTTGATCTACTTTTAGCTTGCTCTAGAGGGTACCTTCTTATAACTTGAACTTCCATACAGCATGAATCATTCCTATGCAGGAAATATTTCCACTGCTGGTGAAAAGCCTCGGATGAATCTTTCAGCAGAATGACCGTTAACACACCCTGTAAATCATTTGACGTCTTTTCCCATAAATAAATTAGAATTTTTGCTAATAAATGAATGAATGACCAGCCTGCCAATTTCTTGGTAGGGAAGCCGTGCATTAAGTCCTTATATCTATGCAAGATGTATTATAATATTCATCTTACAGGTCAACTAATCTCGTGCAAATATTTTTTACAAAGGCAAGCAAAATTCCTAAAGTTTCATCGCGAGCTTTCTTTCAGGTTAAAAGAAATTTAATCGGACTATGGCTGGTTGCTTGAGATTTTGATCACGTTGGCTCTTTGTCCTCTGTTCGATGACTTTTCTGACAATACGAAATAGATGCGTCTTACATCGGTCGCTTACCAATCAACAGCATTCGAAACAATGCATAATTCATAATAAACTTATCAAGTCGATAAATATTTAATGAAACTTGAATGAATTGTTTCCGTACTTGCTTTCTTAAGTAAATTTGGGCTTTATGCTCAAATTTTGCAGATTTGCTCTTTATTTGACTGCAAACTTATTGTTTAGGTGTAATCACTATAACTTGCGCCGAACGTAAAGAGATACAAAACGAGACGAGCTGAACGCGACCAAAACAAAGACAACAAGCCTGCTGCGTTTACCGGCCTAGTGCATTGTAACAACGGCGCAAATAAATTCGAAAGGAAAAGAGCGCGTCTTGCTAAGAAGTCCAGATACAACATGAAGAGTTCGAAGAAAGGTATCTAATTACGTTAGATCTTCGAAGTTCCTTTAATGCCCCTTCTATTCAAAGGATTCGTGTCCGGTTGACAGGGTCAACGCTGCTTGGCACTTCTTCTTCATCGAGTCTTTCCTTCAAGTGTGATTTGAGGAAAAATGGTTGCAGAATCGGTTACGAGCCGACAAAAATGAGTTCAGATCATTTTCTGCCGTCTATATCCAGGAACACCAACATGGAGGTTTCCGCTTGGCCCTTATCATGCATGACTCACCTCCGTCATTCTGGCATTGCGCTCTTACTTTAGATAGTTTTAGTACCCCTCGCCTTTACCGAAAGCCAAAGTCGCTCATTGCCTAGATCCTCAGCCGAGCACTTTTTAAAAACGCAAGTGTTCTTAAAACCAAGGTCTTTCAGAAAACTACTCGTTTGGGTCTATCCAGCGTGTAATGAAATGTATCTTCAACCCTTCTAAAGTCTTCTTCTAGTCGCTTTGTTATCATGCGGGATTTATGAGTGAATCATTTGACAACGTTGTTTATCCCTCTTAAGTGGAATGATTTCTCTCGTTTAGAAATTCCCTCATGTTAGTTTGGATTTTTGCTAAAGCTCCTGCAAGTAGTAACCTAATACATACCTGGCCTACAAGTTTGGTCCATCCTTTTGTTCTTGCTATGTTTTGGTTATGAAAAGTAGTTTATCAGTTAGACTAATCAACATTACTGTGTGAGCCACATATAATGAAATCTCACCATCCTTCTGTATTTCTTATGCTCAAAATGTTTCAGCAATAGTTTTTCTGCATCTTATTTAGAAAACTAATTCATTTAAAAGCTTGCAATGAAAAATATTGCAAAATCTTTTGCTGGATTGTTTTTGTATTAGATTCACAGGTATTATTAAACAGTTTCATATTTTAAATTCTCTAAAATAAACTTGCAGATACTGGACGAGTAAAGGTATTTGTCAGAATTAAACCATCAGAAAACGAAAATGGAGAAGTGATTGAGACAAAAATTGACAAATTACAGGCAAGTTTTTCTAAATATTGCAACATATCAGGATCAAAAGTAAAAAGGTGCTGGGTTAGGTTATGGAACCTTGTAGATGAGTGATTTGTATCATGACCTTGTAAAAATTATGCAGTCCAAGATTAAGTTAAGATGTGAAATTGATTTCTTTCAGCTCTTGCTTTTTGAAAACTATCATTGTATGGCTGTGCTGGCTACTATGTGGAAGTAGATTGACCCTAATAGCCTTGTCTGTTATCATACATTTTACACTAATGAGTCTCAGATTAGATATCTGAATTTCATAATACTTCTTTGAGGAACAGCTTTCAAGTTCACAACAAACAGATTGTTAATTCACTATTTCTATTCTGTAAATATTAATTTCTCAAAGAAGTGCTAATTTCCAAATTACTAGCCATTATGTTGTGACAAGAACCCAATTTGATAATTTCTCTCCGTATTTTCTCAGCTTGCAATCAAGAGCCAAAAGGATCCTAAATTTTATAAGTTTGATGGTATTTTCCCACAAAATACTGTCAACCATGAGGTATGTAGGCTTCTATAGTTATGAAGTGAACACTAGCCCAAAATTTCCTATCTTCCTCCCAGCACAAAAACCATTAAAATCTATTGTGCGCACATTTAATTATCTAGCTCTTTTCTTTTCCTTTTGTTATCAATTCAAAAAACTAGTTTAACAACTTTTGAATAATGACAGTCAGAGTTTTACTAGAAGAAAAATGGACGCACAAAATGTGGTGATCTATCTTTTGCCTATCCTGTTAAATTATATGTTGGCGATGCAAGAAATGTTCAACCAAAGTTTTATTAGTCAAGACATAAACAATACATTTTACTTTAGTTACATAGGAATGTTCATATTTTGTCTTGATGATAGCAAATACATCATTAGGGCTTATGGGCAGACATTATGCTAGTTCCACATTAACCTGCAAGCTTTTTTACTCAGTACAAAAGCAGCAGTTAGCACCCGTACCCTTGTCGGCAAAGCTATTTTTTGATGAATGAAGAATAGTCAAGATGCAGTTTTCCATTGATTAAATGAAATGCCCATGCTTGCAAGATTGCAATAAGACATGAGGTTTAATCAAAAATTAATGTCCTGCATGTATACATGTATATCTAATGACACTAGTCCTAATTTTACTTGGCATAAATCTTTTGAAATAGTTCTTATGTTAGCTTTCAAAGAGATTATCATTTGATTTCGTAAGGATAGTATTTTAATGTCAATAATGATTTGAATAAGTCGCTGCCAATTGGCATAAAATTGTTTGCATTTTGTCCTCTGCATTCTATGTAGAAGGCACTCAGTGCTTCAGCTGCATACAACTGATATATATTTTCATAGATTTTTGAGAATGTTGGAAAGCCAGTTGTCCTTGGTGCGTTAAATGGATTTAATGGAACAGTGTTTGCATATGGTCAAACAGGATCAGGTAGGAATTTCACCTGATCCAATTGCTCCATTAATTTTGTCCATACACTGTAGCTGTAAGGAAGAAGACCCAAGGGAAGGCCCCAGAAAACCTGGCTGGACTGCATAAAGGAGAACTTGAAAGAACATGAAATGGCA
Organism: Pseudorhiza aurosa; assembly: GCA_964026355.1. NCBI lineage: Eukaryota > Metazoa > Cnidaria > Scyphozoa > Rhizostomeae > Lychnorhizidae > Pseudorhiza > Pseudorhiza aurosa. The sequence goes on along the minus strand of OZ032125.1, from coordinate 4,468,461 downwards.
GAAAAATGGACCGCAGATAGATAAAAGTGGAAAGATGTTATGGGAAGAATCTGACCCGAGAAATTGGAAACCAGATTTTAAACGAATCTACTACTGTAGCTATTTGTACCACCCATTACATATTTTGCTGCAGAAAAAAAGACTTGGTCTAATCCAAACCTTTTTCACCATAAGACCTGCCCTATTCTATAGATTTGATAATCTTATTATATTCTTATATCTATTTTGGTATTTACTGTTTCATCAGTTTTATGTTGTAAACCCTAAGCCAGGCAAGTTGACTTCAAACTTGATCTGATCTCCCTCTCCTCTTAGCTTTTCTCATTCTTCTTTTGTCCTATTTTGGGGATTTGTATAGGTTACCATGGCCTTTCCTCGACATAACTCACTAAAAAACTACCTATGCATTAAAGGGGTTTGTAATTGTAGTTTAAATTGAATTTGCATGAAAGGCTTTCATGGTTAAGATAATTATGATTATGATTATAGTGATGATTATAGTGGTTTGTTCCTTATCTTATCAGGTAAAACATACAGTTTAATGGCAAGTGATGGTATAACAGTAAACATGATAAACAAGTTATTTGCAAAAATATCTCACGATCGAGACCATTCTTGCAAGGTAAGTTGCATGATGTGACATTTATTCAAAAGGTTTATTTGAAGTCTTTGCCACCAGCATAGAATCCTTTTTTATATGTATCCAAAAGACTGTGCCATGGGCATGGGCAGGTGAAGCTGAGTCCTACTGGATTAAACTTGAGGGATCTCTGCCTCCTCTTCAATGTTTCTAGTTGTGTTCTTTTTTACCAAAATAACATCTCTGAACATGGGTAGGAAGTATTACTTGAAATCACTGCTGCCTTGAGTGCTGCAACACATCAATAGGTATGGTGTATTTATTCAAATGACGACTTGCAGTCTCTTTGGATGGATTTTGGATTTAGGACAGACAATCTATAAGCTTGTTGCATATCTGAAAGGAATTTCAATACGCAGCCGAAAATGTTTCTTGATACTTATACATGTGTTTACTGGTATTAGTAAATTGTGCTTAAATTCTTATGCAAAAAATAATACTCTATAGAATTTCTGATTTAGGTACATACTTTTTGTAGAATTTGTGACTAAGTGTAAAATCGAAAGGATTGGCTTTGAGTTGGTTCAAAGTTTAAGGTTAACGATTTGTGGGAAAGTCTCTGCGAATTTTGAGAATGCATTGAATTGTGTTCAGCGCCCAAAGCACGCAGCATCCACTTCACGCCACCAATCATCTCGATTGCCAGCCAACATCTTCAATTCATTTCTCCGTACTTCCAAATCACTTGCGACTGCCTGCTCCAGATCGAAGGGAGGCCTGCCCCTCGGCCGTCGCCAGCCCGCTGGGACATTTTGGGGTATCTCGTGCCTCACCTTGTGACCAACGTTTGTAGGCTACCTTCTTCTGTGTGAAGCACTCTGCCAGACAATTATGTACCCTGCCTCTTTCAGCTTATCTTCCACCTCAGCATAGGCGACATGGGCATCAAGTTAGGTGATTTGGACATGGGTAGCAACTTGGGTATTTTTGAGAATGATGCTCTGAAATAGCGACTGTTTGAGAATCCTGTCTGCGTTTATGCATGAAATCTGTATTACCAACTTCAAATGCGCCTTTTTATGTACGTGAAAAGTATACAGAGACTGTTATTGATTAAAAATTCTTACATAGATACAGACTGGTTCTGGTTTGAATAATTACACCTAACATACTTATTGAACACAATCTAAGTTAGACAAGGAGATATATCTGCACAAGGAATCAAGTTTGCAGTAAAGAATATAGACCGAGATATAATATACCTTTTGGGATGAAATTTTTCTCCCTACTGCTAACAATTAAATGGTTTTTATCTTTTAATTGAATTGATGATAAGTTTCGCGTTGCAAAGGAAATCACAGTTCAAGATCTTTTTAAGGTTAAACTTTGTTTTCATTATTTCAAAAGCCTAAGGTCCTTTTAACGAACCATGCAGGTTATCTGTGCACTAAGATGGCTGGCCTGCTAACTTTGTTCGGTATTTTCTGTGATTCAAAAGCTGTCTTGCATTCATGTGGGGAACCGTAATGCTGAAAGAGCAATATGGTTCTGATATTGAATAAACCTCAACTGAATCTTTCTTGCGTCTTCTAAGCGTAGACACGTGTGAATGGAAGCTCTGAGAGGAGCGTGTAACAAGAATGCAGGGCAGCTAATAAAGAAACGAAAATAGTTCTTTCTTCATGGATTGATTATTGACCAAATGCGTGCTGTTAAGGATTGAATATTGCAGACTCATGTAAGCGTGCAACCGTAAAAAATAGGTGTAAGCCAGGGGTCTCAAACTCGCGGCCCGCAGGATGACAATTCTTTTGCCGCGTCTTAGAATGAAAATGAAGATGTTTGAGAGCGTTGGAACATCAGAGCCCTTCTTGCGGAAAACCTGACGCGGCCCAGCCTCACCGAGACTCTGCCTCCAACTGCCCCCGGGTGAATTGAGTTTGAGATGCCTGGTGTAAGCACTCAAATTGCCAACTTAATTTCCATGTGAATCGTATGGTGCAACGGTTTTGTCCTGGCGAATGCCATGGGTTGGAATGAGGTCGGCTCAGATGTCACTTGCTGTTGTGTTTGTACACGATTCTTTTTGCTGGACAACGTGACAATTAGCCGCTGCATAGTTCTGTGCTCTAATACAGCGACATGTCCGCAGTAAAAAGTGACAACAAAGACCTTTATTAGTGAATCATATGGAAATCCCTTCCTTAAACTGAGCAGAAATGATGCATTGCATTATATTCAGATCTAGTCATAGGCATTCTAGTCGAAGATCGTTCCCCCATTTTTGGAAAGTGCCTTTGAAAAGGCTTCAATATGCTTTGACGTATGTTTTTGACGGAAGCTTTTGATGTTCGGTTATCCAGTCTAACGATGGCCCTAATCCCATATATTTTCTTGCGAAACCTGTTCACTGTTTCAAGGCCAAGCCCCAGCTAATCAGTACGCTGGTTAGTGATAACTGCAGGACTGCACCCGTTGCTCAACTGATATCGATTTGTACGCATGCTGCACCGTTTTAGCTGTGTTTTTCCCTTGCACCTTTGACGGTCTGTCCAACAGCGTCTTAAGTTTTGTGCTGTTTTCAAGTATTTGTCGCTGCCCCTGTTATTGCTGATCTTATTCTTATTTACTTAAGCTGGAGTTAGCTTTTCTCTTTCGAAAACACAAGGTCATTTAAGCTGTACGTCAACTTCTATCACGCAAATACAAATTCTGAAGATAATACTGTCGTCGTTTAAGAATTTTTTAAAGCAGACTAGGAGAACGGAAGTGGAGTCTTAATCAAAAGATTGCCAAAAGTTCATAACTAATTGCTTTACACTAAAGAGATCAATTTTGATGGGTAATTCTCTGATTGCACTGATTTCAACAAATTTTCTATGAAGGCACCCGTAAAATTTGAACCTGCTTTTTGAAAGGGTCTGTACAGGATTTTTTTAAAAATGGTCCGAACTTGAAGACAAATTGAGTTTGCTTGGGTTCCACTCACATCATATTTTAATCTGACATTTTTTGCATTGGCTGCATTTTGAGTGACACATTGGATAGTGGTTAAGCGTGTAGATTCAATGCAGGGGTGATGAGTTCGAATCCTACATGTGTCATGATAAAGAAAACACCATTGGTGATAAAGGCAACGGGAAACCATCTCATAAGTTCCTCTTCCCTAGAAAAAGTTCAGAGCTCTACCTCTGGTTTATGCTAAGCTCAAGATCGAGTATGCGACGCATATTTTTCGCGCATGATTCATATAAGCATTTTCAAACCGATTTGAAAATTCAAGTTGGCGTGGTTTAACTTCAATACTTAGATGGCTCTAACTTACATAGGACTTTGAAGCTCTACCTAGATGCATATTGATAGTTGTCAACAGAGACATTTCGATTTATGATGAACACCCTATCAAATTGCGTTGGATTTAAAGTGTCAGGATAGCTCAGTGGTAAGATTCCTGCGCATTGATCTTATGGTCAGTGGTCCAAATCCATTTTGAGCTTAGCGTTCACTCAGCGAGAGGGGAGTCGCTAACTGTCTGTGCCTCCAGGTATATGAGGCACGAGAGGTGGTCGCATCTAGAGGAAGGACCTGGATTCTGCTCGAAAAGTAAGAAAGAAGCCTTTCAGAGTCAAATGATTTTCCTTCGAATCCTGCAGAAACAGTTTCAGTTTTCAATTCCATCCTCATTTCATTAGGTTCAGTTTGGATACGTTCAGATTTACCAAGAAAAAGTTTTCGACTTGCTCAACAATGATTCAAAGCTTCAGCTGAATGTTCGCGAAGACCCAGCCACAGGTTTGTGAGCAGGCTTCTTCTCTTTGTACTTAAATCGCGTTTGTCGTTCTTTCGTAAGCCCAAGAGGGACAAATTTCACCCATGAGCAATGGGGAGGGGGGCGGAATGTTTCAGGGTAGCAATTTCACGAAATAGACTACCAACTACACGTCTTTAATTACTAGCAATAGTGAGCTATAAATCGCCCCCCTCCCCGCCCCTTCTCTCCTCTCTCTCTTTTAGCAGATTGTACCATGCATGTCAGCAGTCTGTTTTTATCTGTTTAGTGTTAATTGTGATGAAGTTGCTGTAATCTATCACGCTGCCTGCCGTATCTCCTCTAAGTCCGTGTTTGTTTGTACGTAGTTAATTTTTTATTAGTATGTATGAACAGCTCAACTATCTTTCTGCTGTGCAATTGCCTTTGGTTGTTGGTTAGTAAACTTCACTCCATTTGCGACAAATAAACTAAATATAATTCTTAACAACATGTGCACAAGTTTACTGAGACATAGCATTAGGCAGAAACAACGCATCAAAAACTCTGCCGATCTTCCTAGAACCTCTTGGAATATCAGTATACAGTTGTCAACTCGTTCTTCACTGTTGAAAAGTAGTGAAGTTGTCCCTAATGTGGTCTCATGGAAGCCAAAACATGGCTTATAGAGACATAGAAGACAAACATGTTACTGGGCCATTAAAAGATCCGAAAATATTAGAGTCGACTATTGGGCATTACGTGCAAGAATGACTGGTATAAGGTACCAGAATGAGTGACAGAAAATTCTGGCAGACGGTTGTAATCGGTTTAACTGCACTTGATTGATACTGGTGGTGATGCTCGCCATTTATTATTGCACAGATCAATCGATTTCTACCCCTTGATTTGTCTATACGCGTCATCAACTTCTATCTAAGCAGTTTATGTAGGTCTGTATCCACTTTTTTAAACGAGCACTTACCAAAGGGGCGATTTTTTTCATTTTGTGAACATCATGCGTATCTTGTCTTACGTGAAGGTATTATATCCCTGGAGGAAATATCATTTCTTGTAATTTGACTTTTTTTCGATCCCTTCTCACTCACAGGAATGTATATAGAGAATCTAACAGAATACGTCTGCCACACGCCGCTGGATGTTTTTGAACTGCTGCGAATGGGACAGAGGAAGCTTATTTTTGCTGAAACAAAAATGAACCGGCGATCCTCTAGGTAAATCTTGTTCATTTGCATATGGGCTTTTCTCAGTGCGTAGGCCACTTTTCTGCGCTGAGATCATCCGGTACCAGACCCTTCATCGTAATGATTGTTCTTTCTGTATGGACGCCATGACACTGCAGTTGCTTATCCGTTGTGGAGAAGTTGTCAGAAACCAAAGTTCTCATTTTGAAAATGATACTTTCGTTTATATTGCTCAATCATTTGGAGCTTTGTGTGCTTACTGATTCCCACATCCATATCCCAGATTTGCAATGTTCTCTCAATAACCAGTAAGTTGGGGTGCGTGCCACCAGTCGGATGATACAAAACACTTGAAAATGGTACATTATACTTGCCTGCTTAGCATTCATTGCTTTTGGAAAGAGCATGGGCGTTGAAGACAGTGCTACCAGATGGCCAGCCCCAATTTTTGCATTCACTGTGCTTACACAGCTGTGTGGCCCAATGGCGAAAGACCAGAGATAGGCATCACTCTGTTCAATAGAAATAGTGAGGGATGGACTTACAAAGCTTTTTATTGCCGTCTGTCTGAGTTCATGACAGCTATTTATCAAGGGGGACCAAATTCGGTGGAAAACGGTCCGTAACTTTTCTCGCTATTTTAATTATTTTGGAGATGTGAGAGAAACTTTGATCGATGAACTTTATAAGTCATCAACTATCCTGATCGATGAGAAACGTTAGCAATTAAAAATGACGAAATGATATGTAAATCATTTATGCAGCGCAGTTTTGGTATGACATCTTCAAGTTCTCTTTGCAGTTCCTTATTGTCTCGAAGATGCTAAAATTTCCGTGAAAAACGTGTTAAAAATGTCTTTGAATTTTTCTGAAATGTTTGAATAGCAACTGGTTGTTTTACGCCATTAGAAATGCCATTCCTTTGTCTAAGTGCCATCAAACTGTATGATCTACTTGCGAATGGATCTGTCTTTACTGTGTGAATAGCTCATTTCATGTGCATATTGTTTGATCTTAATAATCCTGCACTCTTAATTGGTTTCAGCATATGTTTCAGGTATTTAAAAGTTGTACATTTCAAAGCCGTAGAAACTAGCGTTAGGGTTTTGTGTTCAATTCTGGGAAATATGGGTACTCCCAATGAAGCTGTTTCAAGCATCTTGTGCTAATTAACCTACATAGCCTAACCGTCCTTCCAAACGTATATGTTTCGTAACCAGTTTAGAATTGCGCTAATTTTGCGTGTTGTTGATCATACCTTATGTTGGGACAATTAATAGAACGATGCTGTTCTTTATAGATCTCATGCAGTTTGTCAAATTTCAGTCGTACGAACGCGTAGAAGAGCAGGTATCTTATATGGTTTATATTTCTCATGTCGACTTTGTTGTACTGCAAGTTATCTGTCTCTTAATACACTTGAATCGACTTGACAAACTGCCAATCTTTACAGTACACACTTCACATTGATTTAAGATTTATTTAAATCCACTTCCGTAGGACTCCATTTCTGGAGCCATTCCTCTCATCAACAATCCTAACGTCACCGAATCTCTCCAACCTCAATCCCATTGTCATGTAGTTGGAGATCTTTCCATCTTTTGCATATTCTTCCACGGAAGCTGCTCTCAGGAGATCTGTTCCTCTGAGTCGTGCCAGGACCACTAGAAGCTCAACTCATTCACACCCTTTCCAAGTTTCACTGCCTACTTCACGAACTCTATCTCACAAATCATCATTCATCCCAAGAACATGCAATTTATGGAACGTCCGGCCCCTTCTTCTTGCCTTCCCGAATGCTGCAACTTGCCATCGTTCAAATCTAAGATCAATAACCTTGATCTGATCTCACTCTCCTCTTAGCCTTTCATTTCTTCTTTCTTCCATTGTTCGGGCTTTGCATAGGCCGCCATGGCCTTTCATCAAGATAATTTTCTAAAAAAAAGATAGCCTTGGATTCTATCTCTAGTTTCTGCTACGCTCGAAATCGATTATGTTGTGCTGCGCTTGGCAAGAATCCCTTTTACCCCGAAAGTTTTCTGAGCCGGGTCTCTTCCTTTTGATACTCTTGAAGTCGAGTATGCTGCGTGGTTTACTACAATAACACGCTTTCTTTGAAATAATCACAGCCTTGTATCTAGATTTGATATGGTGGAATTCTACCCTGATGCGCTGTTTATCATGACTAATATGCTTCGCTTTAAAAAGTTCCGAGCCCAGTCCATGTCATCTGCTTCTAATCAACGGATACCTTCGACGTTTTGCTCATTGGGCGTCTGATAATGACGATGATTGTCAGTGAATCCTGCAACCGATTATATGTGACCCTTTTGATTTCTGCTCTCCGTCCCTCTCGATGTTTGTCATTCTTCATCAATTCATGTCATCTGCTTCTAATCAACGGATACCTTCGACGTTTTGCTCATTGGGCATCTGATAATGACGATGATTGTCAGTGAATCCTGCAACCGATTATATGTGACCCTTTTGATTTCTGCTCTCCGTCCCTCTCGATGTTTGTCATTCTTCATCAATTCATGTCATCTGCTTCTAATCAACGGATACCTTCGACGTTTTGCTCATTGGGCATCTGATAATGACGATGATTGTCAGTGAATCCTGCAACCGATTATATGTGACCCTTTTGATTTCTGCTCTCCGTCCCTCTCGATGTTTGTCATTCTTCATCAATTCATGTCATCTGCTTCTAATCAACGGATACCTTCGACGTTTTGCTCATTGGGCATCTGATAATGACGATGATTGTCAGTGAATCCTGCAACCGATTATATGTGACCCTTTTGATTTCTGCTCTCCGTCCCTCTCGATGTTGGTCATTCTTCATCAATTCATTTAAACCGTTCCCATCAGTTTCCTGACTGTCTCCCACCGATAGAGTATTGGTCCTAGACGTCTTCGAGTGCCTTCCATCATATTTGTCGCAATTTGTATCCCCAATCGCTCTAAATTCCGCCGCCTAGCTATGTATCCATAAACAACGCGAGTTAGATCCGTTGAATCTGTGGCACTCGTCTTCCCTCACATTAACCTCTTAGCTTCTAATTTAAGTTCTTTTTTTACCTCTTAGCTTGTAACGTCAATTCTTTTACCCCTTAGCTTCAAACTTCAATTACTGTTTTACTTCCTAGCTTCTAGCTTCAATTCGTTTGCCCTAAAACATCTAACTTCAATTCTCTTTTTGCCTCGTACCTTTTAACTTCGATCCTTTGTTTTACCCCTTAGCTTCTAACTGCGATTATTTTTCCCGGAGCTTTCTCTTTCATCAAGATAATTTTGTTTTCCTCTAGATGGCTTATCGACTGTGCAGGAAAGCAGCGTAAAGAGCATCCTCCGAGCACGGACCCCTTCAAAGGCAAGCTCAACTGAAAACAAAAGAACCAGTTCAAGCTCAAGCAGAAGAGGCAGCGTGCAGCCTGCTGCCAATCGGAAGTTAAGATCGCGTACACGCTCAGAGGGTCATCTGAAAAACATAGGTGCCAAAGACACGAACGATCCATTGGATTGGCTCCGTCCATCTAGTGCCATAGAAAAGGAAGATACAAGACCCGGTGACACAAGTTTTGGATTCGATTCCACTGACCTAGACAGCAGTTTCACCAAATTTCTTCAGGTATTTAGGATTTTCTCCCGTCTCGACGTCATTTTACTTATATCATATAATATTTCCATATTCCAGGTTTCATTTATATGATTCGACATCTTTTTTTCATTTCTCTTGAACGTTGTATCGTCTCGTTTCGGTATATGTTGACTCCATTTGTTTTTTCTCTCACTTGTCGCTATTGGTTACCTTATCTTATTTATATTTATAGATTGGCTTTGTTTTTTTTCATTTTTCTTATCTATCCTGCTGCCTCCACAAAGGATAGAGAAGGGTGCATCTCTAAACCTGATCTGCAATCGCTTTCACCCACCAGTCTTTGAATTAGGTCAACATAGAGGCTTATCGATGTGTATGAACCTTCTTGATCATCGCTAAACTTCATGTCAAAACATTTGTCACGTGAATTCGTTCTTGAAATAACATTTCTAGCTATCTTGTCTGAGGAGAATGCCCAGCTGTATTGTAGGCAAGTGAAGCTTGAGTTGCTTGCCAATTCAATATTAATGTTTTTTAGTTGTTTTTTTATGCAGGCGGTACTTTGCTCAGGATGTTCAGCAATGGTATCACTGTTCGTTAAGGCCACTTTTTAGATAGATCAATATTGTAATGAAGATCTCGTTGTAATAATCTCATCTTTTCGTGAAATTCGAGGGAAGAATTATTTATTATCACGCCTTATTCCTACATAGGAGCATGCTGATGACGAAGAGGTATCATCTGTCGAGAAGGATGTCTTGTTAAAGGGAAAGATAAATATGTGAGTATTCTTATGGTTGTGTTAATGTTTCTATTCTCTTGATAAGTTTGTTGCATGGTAGTTTGTACTTACGTTCTTGTTTTTCTCAAGCTTTGATTGGGAGCATAACCACTGGCCTATGCTATCCACCCACGTATTTTTTCCTCTGAAATAGAAACTTCGCCGAAGCCCATATTTTTTGCGTATTATGTGCTATGTTCAAGTTATAACAATGTATATTCGTATATTATAAAATCTATAGTATAAAATCAGTATTGTAACTACCATATCATACCGATTTTATGAAATCTGCTTATTAAATTTTAACATACTAGCTGTTTTTAACTTAAAGCAATGTTATAGAAATTACGTCAGTATTATTATTATTATAATATGGAAAACGCTTCTTCGCATAGCTGTGATCTTGCTGGAAGCGAGAGGATAAAGTCAACAGGAGTGGAGGGAGAGCGACTTCATGAAGCACAGCACATAAATCTTTCGCTTCTGGAACTTGGGTAAGTTGATATGTTACTTACCCTATTACCGTGATTGAAGGCCTTACACCATTCCTTTAAGTGGGTTCATTTTCAACTTGGGGCATTTTTACGAAACATGCTAGCTCTGAATTTTTCTATTTCTTGCACTTGCATGGACTGTGTTGCTTGACTAGCATATGTATCCAGCTTATGTGTTGAAGCTGGATATATTACTTTTTTGGATATAAAAACATCTGAGGTGATACAAGTGACTTTGACATGACCGCATAGAATTATTGCCCCTTTCTATTAAACGGTTTCTATTTTATATTTCTCGTTTGGATTGTCATATAAAGTTTTCCTTAAGACCAGTATGTCTGCTCATATAAAGGAACTGATGTGACACTAGGAATATGGATTTTTGAGGCACTGCAGTCGATATCTACACACGAAGCCTGTAGATTCTATCCAATGGATTTCCTGTTGGCAATGTGATAAAGAGCATCTCTTAGGCCCCGTCTAGAATGCTTTCTTTCTGAGACCTTCTCGGTTATCGGTATCGTGGGGTATATTGCAATATTTTATTGCTTATATTTTTTGTAGAAATGTCATCGCTGCTCTTGCAGAAGGAAGCAGAACTTATATCCCGTACAGAAATTCTCTCCTAACCCGTTTACTGCAGGACAGTCTCGGTGGCAATTGCAAAACTACATTTCTGGTAAGGGCCACGCTCCGTTGAACACAAGCCGGTTTCATTTAGAATGGACTTTAGCAATAGTCAGTCCACGTGACAAGAGGAAAGATACCTGATTGGTTAGGTGTAAAGGTAGCTCAGGTGGTAGTCACAGACCGCAGGGTCAGTGTTAAAATCCCCATCTCAAGCTTAATTTTGATAGAGTGTGATTAAAGTCAGCCGCTCTCTTTGATGGGAAGAGAGTCACCGATTAGGAGAAGAACGACAGGGATGCTGCTTGACAATCATCTCTTATAGAAATCATAGTGAAACTTTTTTATATACAAAAAGCTTTTTCAGGACATGTTAAATAGTGCTATCAATAAAGGTCCCGTTTAAAGAAACTGTAAAGGAGGCAAAAATTTATGTGCTAAGATGCTACTATGCCATTATCATACAAAGCTGAGATTATGTATGTCCCGTTGAGAATTCTCCTTTATATTTTGAATATTATATTGAGAAGCCTGATGCTATGTAGACCACAAGGGATGTGATGCACTAAAGCAAGTTTTGAGCAGAATATCATGGCCTTGAGCCTTAACCGGTCATGCATCATCAGTTTCCGGTCAATTCCGGTCGATATTCTTGACTGATCAATTTCTTAGTTCAGCTGCTCACTTTTACCTGTTTTTGCAAGGCAATGTACTTCGTCTGAGGAAAGTAGATATATAGAAACTAGAAGCAGCAGAAATGTGGTTCATAAGGCGCATGCTAAATGTGCCATGGACAGCAAGAAAGTCAATTTCCGAGATTATGGAAAAAGCAAATTATGGCAGGGATATGATTACAACAATAAAAAGAAGGCAATGCGAATTTCTTGGGCACGTGATAGGGGAGAATTTGGAAATGTAGTTATTTCGGGAAAATTCAAGGTCGGGAGTCACGTGGAAGACAACTGCCTAAACTTCTCGAAAATTTCGAAGACTCCTATACAACGCAATAAATTTTCGTCAAGAGTCATGCAAGAACTCTCATGGCCACCATTGTCGTTTGATATGGCACAAGAAAAAGAGGCTACTTCGTCTGCACCGTAAGGGGAATGTTAAAAGAGTGACGGATGCTAGAAGTTTCGTATGTTAGAATATAAAAGATGTCGGAAGCCTTAGGATTTCATGGCGATTCATCTTGTTTGTACTGAAAACCATTCAAAGTTGTCTTCCAAATTTTTATTGTAGCTTTGTATTTCACAAGCTGCGCAACACATCATGGAAACGAAAAGCACTCTGGACTTTGGCCAAAGGGCCTTAAAGGTCAAAACAATGCCCAGAGTGAATTTAGAGGTCAGATGTCATTTTTCTTCTTGTAGCAGTTTCCTTTTTTGTTGATCTCAATCAACTTTAATCACTAATCCAAATTATGCCTCGTTGCTTATTCGATACATATCTATCAATGCAATTGTTCGATGAAGCTTTTGCCGGATACTTGATTTTCGTTTGAAATTCGGGAAAACTTGTGTGTGTGTGTGCAAGAACTGGTTTCCCTTTATCCGTCTGCAATTTCATCCAACTATCTGAGACAACAAGATGGCACTAATCATAACAAATTTCCATGATAGATGCATGCATCACTAGAAGAATGTCCCTCAGCTATAGATCTGTGCATATTTAGACTATGTGATACTTTCATGCAATGACATTGCAGTTGTATGCGTAATATATGCAGTAATATATGTCGTTGCTCTTTTGACCTGGTATATTCCTCCATAGATGGATTATAAACTGCTGTATGAAGACACGAAGCTAAGACTACAGGAAAAAGGTTTGTATTATGTTTTGTTTATCATGTTAGTCGAAAGTTTGCAAAGTTGCAAGTACAGTATAGGGAACAGGGATTTTTCGTTGTAGCAAATGCCGACAACGAACTATGAGAATCAGTGCTATGCGTAATTAGAGGTCTCTCATAATCAATGTTTGAATTGACGTAAAATTTTGCTGTGCTTTTCAGTAGTACTGCTCCCACCCTAAATCTCCTTCTATGTTTCACCCAGATTCAGCCTCCTTTTCCTCGTCGCCTCTTCTTTATACTATAGCAGGGTTCTGTTTGAGATCAATCATGTTGTCGTTAAAGACGATGTCATTCGAGACAGGCCTTTTTGTGCTGTCTTTTCATGGGCAAACGGAATCTGTCTATTATTTTTGACAATCTTTTGGCAGAAATTTGTCTGAGCTGAAAGCCCATTCATTAGTCTATTATGAGATATGTAAGATACAAACTTTTTGAAGTCAGTTTGCTTTGGTTTGTGCAATATTAGTTGTTCTATTAATATCCTTACTTGGAGGAAGGAGAAGAGCTATGTAATTTCCTCGGTATGTTGTAAATCGTGGCTAAAAGTTATTGGGGTCAGGGGGCGCATATGGCTGTAAAAGTCTGTTGATTTAGAAATTGTGATAGTCATGTAAGTGATGAAAGTGGAAAAAGAGGATGCAGGGGACAGAAGAAAGGAGAAGAGATTTATCTGCCTTTACTATACTGCATGATATGGAACTACCAAGGGATGGTGGAGACAAAGAAGAAGAAGAAGAAGAAGCGAAGAAGAAGAAGCCATACTATCCATAATTGTCGATGTCGTTTCAGTAATCTAGTTTTTACGTTCATTAAGAGCAATTTCTCAATTTATATCTCGTGTAAGATGAATGCAGAAATAGTAAGACTATCGCTGTGAATTTCATAGATGCAATTTTACATGCTCTCATTTCATGACTTTTTATTTAGATGAGGAATATGTACAAATTCAATCAACGGATTTTGTAGATTATGTGAATAAGCAAGCTCCTGTATTATAGAATATTTTATTTGCAGATGTTTCCTACACTCTGTTGAAAGAAAAGTACGATGAACTGGTATCCCAACAAGATTCAAGCCGTAGTCAGTCTCTTGACATTGATAAAGATGTAAGATTTGTCTATTACGCTTTATGCATTGATGTTTATTCAATATTAAATCTATTTTCCTTCCTTCCTTTCAATTTTTGATTTTTATAAGGAATCCTTGAATGTTGTATGTTTTTTTAAACTGCAAATGTTCATATTTTTTTAATCTTCTCGCCATCTCTGTTCCACTCTTCTTCTGTTCATGTCGTAATCAATCGTAAATTATGCACATTGTGCCTAAATTAGGTAAACTTTTTCTATTTTTCTTTTTCTTTCCCATACCTAAGATAGATTAATCGTAATGATGATGATAATAAAAATCGCATTGATAAATATATTGGCGAGTAAGTCTTTTTGAAAGTGTTGAAATAAAATTTATTTCATTTTTAGTTCTTTGATGGCAAAGGACATGAAAGTCATTTTCAGGATAGCATCGGGATCATCTTCCGTAAAGACCGCTGTCAAGAGAATCACGCCACTGTTTCCAATGACACCGAAAAGGCTAGATTGCTATTGGTTACTCAACTTATGTCGTTACAGCTCGTATACAGTGTGAAAGATATATCAAAAATACACCCAGCCACATGTGTTGGCACGAATGCTGACTCTGACGAGAATCGAAACGAAGAAAAGCTGGATTGGCTCAAGACTCTTCAATTGTCACTGTCGTCGTTGGCTTATTGCAGACCGAATATGGAGGCTCCCACCACTCGGTCACCGCCGTCTTCCCCGTCAGGCTACGAAACAGCTTCGGCGCACAGCGAAAATGAAGAAATCGGTAGCAACGATGCGGATGAAGTTTTGGATGAGACAGGCTCTGTCCCTAATATCTGTAGCCCGATTCTCGATCGAATCAGGGCACCATATGGTCCAAGAAAAAGTCGCATTTTAGAAAACCTACTCGGAGCGAACATGTTGGGCTTAAATGTAGACAATTATCTTGCGCCTGGAACATTGTCTAAGACGGTGAATGAATTGAAAAGGGAGTTATACCAACTTCAGCTCTACATAAACACGGATATTGTTGAATTTTGCAAGACATTTTTTCATTTGGAAGTGCCTTTGCTTGGGAAAGGTAATCGACTTAATTATTTTCGTTGTCATTTTGCCTTCTCTCTCAACTGCTTTTTGAATAAGATCAAAGCGAAATGAAGTAGAGCTGTGCTCTCAGATGAAAGTGTGTCTCATGCTTTAATTGAGCATTGAAGAGCACCTTAATCGAGAGGTACCGCAATGAGTCAAGGCATAGTGAGGTAACGTGGCCATTTCCTTTCCTCGCCACACTGCCCCTCATCTTTCATCAGGTACCCACTTACTGCTAGTTGGACACAGAGAGTGAGGAGAAGCATGCACTTTGCTGCCTCAATCCCTGACCGTCTGCACTATAGACATGTGCTTTTATCACTGTTCGAACGGCCCCTCATAAATAGTATGTAGTATATATGTAGCATATATAGAATATATAATATGTATAGTATATATAGTATATATAGTATATGTAGAATATATAGTATATATTGTTTATATTGTATATATAGTATATATAATATATGCAGTATATGTAGAATATATAATATATATAGAATATGTAGAATATATAATATATATAGTATATATAATATATGCAGTATATGTAGAATATATAATATATATAGTATATGTAGTATATATAGTATATATAGTATATATAATATATATAGTATATGTAGTATGTATAGTATATATAATATATATAGTATATGTAGTATATTTAGTACATATAGTATCTCTCTTTAAAAAACAGTCGGTATATCGTGGTCGCTGGGTCGTCGTTCAGGTCACTTCTGGTACACTCTTGGTATCGAATGTTGAAACAGATTTGATTGGCTAAGAAGCTAAACTTTGTGTATATCAAGAACTTCGATCAAAGAGATTAGCCATTAAACTGATTCGCATTTTATAGAGATAACTCCAATAAATATATATAAATATAATATAATATATATTTATAATATATGTATATATAAATATATTTATATATATATATATATATGTATGATATGCAGCAGTCCAGTTGCTTGAAAACCCAAAGCATTATTCGCCAATGCCAACACAATGCAAGATTTAAGTTGGAGCGTAAAGTGTTTTTTGGTCAAGCGAAACAAAAAATGCCTACTTGTGGAAGATTGAATATGCATAGATTGTAGATTGTTACCATGAATTTTATCATAGTGAATTATACTAATCTATGTTGAAGACTGGCATGATTGATGCAATGAAGTTCATGATCGCTACCTACAGACCAATCGATGTTTAAGGCGGTCGTACCGTGGTGTAGTTCGTCAACATGTAGACTCATAGCACAGGTTGGAATCCTTCACGTGACACAATGGAAAACCGTTTTTGAGAAAGGCAACGGAAAGCGAATTCGTAAAATTCTACTTCCCTAGGAAATACTCGAGGCCCAGAAAGTGGTTTCTGCGACATTTGGAATCTATTACTTCGTGTTGAATACACTGAAATGGTGCATATTACGGCTCGGTGTCGTTAAAAGCTCTTATCGTCGTTATCTTGGCGTGACCTTCTCTGCTTGCTTTCGACTCTTTACCAATTTCAATTTCACTTGAAGTTAATTTGTGTAATTCATCGATTTGTGCTTTCCGTTCTGTAGAGCACGGTCTTCGAGACCTCTGCGGAGCATTGATGGAGAAGCTTAGCGATTCTGAAGCAGCGAGCACTTATTCGCTTGAGGTATTGGAGCAAGCCTCGAATCTCATTCTACTAGAGCACACTCTTTTCGGCTGTTTGTTGGCTCTTAAAGAGGATTCAAAGGTATGTTGTAGTTTGTGCTACAATGTAAGGGACGGGTTTTGTTAGCTACGCACTAATGCTTTTCCTTGCACACTGGCCACTTCATTTTTGCATTACAGAATAATTTTTACTACGGAAGACTTTGCCTTGCACACCTACAGCATCATTTTGCCATTACAGTGTATTTGAAAATGCTTTTTCGTGTACACTTATTGCATGATTGTGCTATTACAACATATTTTCTATTACAAAAAGGCGTTTCCTTTGACACTGATCACATCATTGTGCTATCAATGTATACTTTATACTGCGGATTCAATTAGATTCTTAGAAATAAGCCAGTTTTTCTATCTTTAAATCACAGTAATCGATTACCTTGAAGCTCCCTTGATTGTCTACGTCGCTGTTTGTATCCACGATGTAGCTTATCAAACTAGTCAACAGAAATGGTGACATTTTTTTACCTGACTGGCTGATACTTTGGCTCACATACTTTGACCCACAGGTCATAAGCCATTGTAGTCTGTAGATAGATCACGCTGCTGATGGAGTGTAGTTTTGGTACAAGCATTGTAACTGTCACCTTTAATTAGATACTTGTAAGCAGCTGCCGTTGTTTAGTGGCTAAGCGTGCGGACTCGTAACACATTGTTGTGAGTTCGAATCCTACACACGTCGTAATAGAAGCACCATTGGTGGGGAAGCCAACGGGAAACCGCCTCATAAAATCCTAGAAAAAGCTCAGGGCCCTGTCTCTGGTTTCTGCTACGCTCGAAATCGAATACTCAACGCAGTTAAGTAGGTTAAACTTTTCGCAAAGACATGTCAAACAAAGATTTCGTGAGGATCACCATTATTTTTGTTTATCTGATATACAATATTTAGATTCATGATTTCACCTCGCAAGACCGTATGCAGAGACGGGAATGAATTTACAGTTTTTTTTCCTTCCTCTTCAGCAATGCCAAAATGAGCACGACGTATGCATCACATCAAACGGGAACTTAAAGGAGCACGAAACAGAAATTGATCAGGCCAGACAATTGACAGATGGTTTATCCGAACAATCGAATGTTATATCATCAAAACCAACGAAACATCGCAAAAAAAGATCGCGATGGCAAAGGTTTATGTGCCTTCCTACTAGGCGATCGGCTCGAGGAGAGAAGAGTGAGAGTCGATTGTGATTTTAGACGGCCAGCTTCAACTTTGATGTAGATTTTTGTATGAAGAATGTAGTGCTGGTTTTTTAAAAGTGATCGCGAATGTAAAGTTTAGAAGCGTGTTAGATGCTAAAGGCGCACATCAGTTGAGCCATAGATACACGGTTATGAAATGAGAAAACTGGATGCAATTTCATAACTAGTTTGATAAGAAGGGTTGATGAGTTCGAATCTTTCTCTGTTCTGGGTAATGAACTATCTCTTAGGAGGGCAACTGCAAGCCACTTTATAAAAATCCACCTACCCAGAAAGACTTCGAGCCCCTGATAAATGTTTTTGCTTCTCTCGAATTCCAGCATGGCCTGCAGTACTTCGAGTTTCCAAATACTTACCTACTATCGGCTGCCTTTACGTTCAGCAAGTCAACCGAATTTTTCCGCATTCGGGAATTAGAAAAGAGAAAAAAGTCCTTCTATATATATATATATATATATATATATATATATATATATTTATATATATATATTTATTTATATATATATATGTATATATTCGTGTCTCTCTTATATTCTAAGGTGTGCTTTCATATGTATCGGCCCAGTACAGTGCCGTTTCTATAGCAGTTGAGTTTGTCATGTGGATGAAAATTCCTTCTGATAACAATCTAATACTTAATGGGAAGATTAGATGAAAATATCACGAGGATTTTGCTTTTCGTAGTTTTAGTAGTCTGTAGTAAATTTCGATACTTTGCCTCGTACACTGCATTATTTTTTCAACCCGGACTTCCTTAAAGTCTTGAGCATGGTCCGGGAATGCTTCCCATTTTGCCACAGTTAATTCAAGGTTTTCTTCTTTGTTTCGTTTGCCTAAAGCTAAATTCTTCCCATGCGGTAGCGGTTAAGCGCGTGGACTCAACGCAGGGGTTGTGGGTTGGAACCCGCACGTGTCGCAATTAAAATGCTATTGGTGAACCACATCACAAGCATCAAATTCCCGCGAAAAGGGCTCTGAGCCTTGTCTCTTGGTTTTGCTACACTCGCGATGGCGAATGTAAAGCTGATTTCCAGGCAGAGGAACCATTGACTTCAGTCACATTGGTGTAATGTTCTTGTAGAGAGCTGTATAAGCATAGCCATGTGATGCATTGAAATCTGTCTTTTGATGCTATGAAGCAAATGATAAGCAGCAATACGATGTTTGGCCGCTCTTTGCAACCGAAGCTGATGCTGATGACGTGACATTGTAAATAACTGTGAATAAACGCTCCTAGATCCTGCATGTTTCCCTATGCATTGAGCAGTGTCCTTAGATCTTTTGATGCTTATAAATTTTTAGTAGCTCTTCTTCTTAGATTTGATAGGTAAATATTTGAGGATAGTCTGTACAGTTGGTGTAATTATTTCAAAGAAGTAAAATTTGGGTTTTAATCCTATATAGTTAAAAGAGAAAAATGTAAATATGCATCGGCAATGGATTAGTTTAGCTGGAAAGTTTGTCCTTTCTCGTCATTCCTGGACCAAGCACATTCTATTAAGGAGCTGCTTAAATTCAACGTATATTTGAGATAGTTGCAATCTATTTTGCTCAATTCAACGAAGACTGCCTATTTCCATGTATAAGATGCGTGACAATATCAATAATATAGTTGCAGAACATTTCAAATAAAAACTGAAACTCCTTCAGAGGTTTCTTTGGATATTGAATCTTCTCACTGACGTTCTCCCAACTGCAGCTATTTCATGCTTCATTGCATATAAATCTCCCCCAAGCAAAACAGCCATGTGACGTTGCCTGAAAAAATTTCCTCAAGTGAACGTCATTTTGAATTGTTCTGGTTGCTACTTGTCAGGTGAGCAAGACTGGTTACTGCGGTGGAAATCGCCTCGTGTAGCTTAAAAACAAGGAAGGAAATCTGAGGACGTGGCCTAGATTTCAAAGTTATTTTAGCGCGCTTTTAAGGATCTGTATATCATTCATCATGTGGGAGCGCGTGACCAAATCAATCCAGTCCTACGAAGAACGAAATAAAATTTTCACTTATGGTACTGCAGGTTTCCGTGAAAGGTAGGCCAGTTTTGCATAGGGGCATGTGGAATCATTGATACATTTCGTAACAGTTATTTTTATATTGTACAAAGTCATCCACTCTATTTACGCATCCAACATAAGATTTTGAAATTGCCAATCCCTGATGGTTTTAGGGCTGAAGATTTGCCTAATGTGTTCTTCAAAGTTGGTATTCTCGCAGTCCTGAGATCCAAGGCGAAATCAGGGAGTAAGTAGCAAATTTGTCTTCAAGTAGCGTACTGTGTCATAATAGTTACATATTTGTTAGATTAACTCACTCAGTTAAAAAGCCTAACTTTAGACATCAACAAAGAGAGGTTTATTTGCTTAAAATAGCAACTATGTGTGTGAACTGCTCATTTGTAAGGTGCTTTGTCACAAGCCCTATCGTTTATGATTCCAGTCTTACCTCGAGCCAAACTCTCTATAAGAAAATTTTAGCTCTCTCTGTAGCTCCAGTTGTAAGAATTTCAAGATATGGCTACATTAAGTGGAAGAATGAGGACACTGCTTGATATGCATAGATTCTTGGCACGGCTGTCGAGCTAGAAAAATATCCAGGGGGTCTCTACGAACGGAATGAATTTACTATGTACCAATAAAATCAAAGAGAAGTCACCACCTCAAAATGTATTCCGTTAAGGACAATGAATCATTGGAAAAACAATGAATCAATGGCAAAATAAAAGATGAACAACTGAATAAGACCACAAAGGATTTTTGTGCTAAAGCCCCCTAAGGCCCCCTAAAATCTTTGAAAATGTGGGTGGGGTCTGACCCCCTAAAGCCACCCTGCTCTACAGCCCTTGTTTTCAGTGTCCTAGAATCTACCTCTAAAGACTTAGTGGTAACGTCTTGAAAACTTACCAGAGACTAGAATGTGTTGGAATCTGCTATCCAATTCAAATATGTCAAGATATTTGAGATGAAACTCGATCCTACCTCTAATTGAAAGAAATTTCTGTTGGATATTTTTAGCATTTGACACCTTTTCCTGAGCTGTCTTGCATTGTATTTTAGAGGCAATTGGTGTCATGGTTACAGCCTCTCATAACCCTGTAAATGTAAGTGCAAATTAGGGTAAATTTCTATTTATTTTGTTCGAGATTCACCCCTGTGGAATTGATGCCATTTCAATGTCAAAACTCTTTGAAAAAACAGTGCATGAGATGCTCATGGAGAATTCTGCTTGCTCCTCATTCCTTAAAGTTTATTGTAACCTTTGAGGCTTTACACACCGACACTGTCTTGGAAATGCATTCCCTTCTTGTATGTATGTAATTCTCAGTATGAGCGAGATACTTTCTTCATACAGCATTCCAATCCAGGTTGAGTTAACATAACTGATAATTTTACAGGACAATGGAGTCAAGCTTATTGACCCAATGGGTGAAATGTTAGAAGCATCTTGGGAAAAATGTGCAACAGATCTTGCCAATGCCAGGTTTGGTAGAAATAATTTGTTGTGAATAAGCCTTATAGAAATTAGCGTAATGTGTATTGTAAAATAGTATTTGGTACCTGACTATCCATGGAAGTTTTTTTCAGAGCAGACGCTGGCCCCTTCACCTTGCAGAATTCCTCTAAGTTTCGTCACTTAAAAGACCATGATTCACCCTTTACAAGCTATCAATTGCTAACTTTGAATTCCAGTAGACAGCTAGATGCAGTATTTTCATAGCATTTGAGGATAGCACCCAAGTCAAACAGCTGCTTCCAGTTATAGATTTATATTTTTGATGAAGCATTTTTCCAATTTCTAGCCACGATTCACTGACTGGCGTACTTGAGAGGATTGTATCATCAAATTCCATTGATTTACAATGTCCTGCAAATGTGATAGTTGCTAGAGACACAAGGTAACACATTTTATTTCAAATTTCCTATGAATTAGCCAACACTGGAAGAGGACAATGTAACGTTTGTTGGCATGCGCAAGAGATGAAATATTGACTCATTGCAAGGCCTAAAATCCAACAACTAACTCAAAAAAACATGATAACAACAACAACAACAGGAATATAAAAGAATGTATGTCCATATAATTTAGGCAATGTTACAGTCAATGTTCTTGTTACACTCAACTTTTTACTAGCAGTTTGCATGCCAATTCATTCATGGCCACGTATTTAGCGTTTCTTAAGACAACAGTGACAGAAGTTAGTGAGGAGTAAAGTTTTGATTCATGCTGGCAGAATTCAACCAAATATTTTAAGTTTCCATTTCTCCTTCCTTTCGCGTTGATGCTATCCTTATGCTCAAGAATGACTTTTTTGTGAAGTGAAACTTACTTGCAGCCATAAAATGTAATTCGTAGTATTCGTAGTATTCGTAGCACTATTGCTGATTTTTTGCAATATTTTTCTGTATTGGAAGAAAAGTTTAAATTTTGTTGCTGTATCATTTATTTGTAATTCAATCATCTGACAACCAATTTTAGCAATGCACACCATTTAAAAACATCTTTACGCTTATGGATGGATGTTTAAAGAAAAAAGTTAGCTTTTTACAAGATAAATTTAAGTTGCACATTGGAAAGTATGCTGAAAAAAAGCAATTTTCTATTGATGGGAAAATTGTCAAATCGTTTTCCAGAGTATTTTTCAACCTTCACATATTTGCTTCCTCTAAATCTCTTTGTCTTCTTTTCTAGACCTAGTAGTTTGATGCTAAAAGATGCTATTTTGGACGGTATTAGCTCTGTTGATGGGAAAGTCACTGATCTTGGTATGATTAACGGTTTGATCTAGACTGCAAATGCTTATTTCCTAACGATATCTTCATCGTGAAAAATATGACGGTTGATTTGAAGACGGGATTGTTATGACACGAATGGCTAGAACTGACGAGTTCTCTATCAGCTTAATTTGCTATTTCATCTTCTCTTCCATTGCATGTTTCAGGGTTGTTGACAACTCCTCAGTTGCACTATGTAGTACGCTGCGAAAACACTTGTGAAAAATACGGAAAATCTACAGAAGAAGGCTACTATGAAAAGATCTCCAAGGCATTCAAGAGTCTGATTGCTTTAGTAAGTCGCGTTGATTATCAAATTCCTCAACTCGACGCATCGTGATGGTGTGGCCGAATGGTTAAGGCGCAGTGTTTCAAATCTTGTGAGGTTCAGTACTCACGTGGGTTCGAATCCCGTCGTCGGAACTACTCACTTCAAGCCAACGGTCAACTCAGTTGCTCATCCTTCTGAGGTCGGTAAATCAGTGAATGAGTACTCAGAAGTGCCTCTGAGAGCACAAGCACTGGAGACACATTGCTAACATCTAATCTAAAATTGAAGTGTTTTGTATGATTGCTATTGAATGAAAAATAATCAAATATAGAAATATTGCAAAACTATTAGAGGTTAATTCAATCAGCTAGCAACAAAGCTGATATCATGTAAAGACCTGGCTGAGACGAAGTTAAGAGCGAAAAATAGGAAAATTTTCAAGGAGAAGGCACGACCACCGTATGCCATATTGGAGTAACTGGACTATGGCTCCTTCAATGAAACTTGTAGTTGGGGGAAAGCACTGGACGACTTATACCAATTTTGCATGCACCTCTTTTGCAAGTCGATGTGGTTCCCAGTTGTTTTGCGTCAATGTGAGGCTCTGGTTTGTTTGGTATGTCTCATGCACTTTGTGTGATACACTCATGCACAGTTCTTTTGATTCTAAGCAGTCAGGTGAATCGCCTTTTGGCAAAATCAGAATCGATGGTGCTAATGGTATCGGTGCATTGAAAGTGAAGAAGATGCTGGTGGACTGTGGTCTCGTCGATGCAGTGACGGTATATAACGATGGATCAAAGGGAATTTTAAATCACAAGGTATTTCACCACAGGTGATACTTGATCATTTCATATTGCGCATTGATTGTGGCAACCATTGGAAAACGATGATTATTCGGTTCAAATGAATAGACAAGTATAAACAACCGACACTGGTTGCAGTTAGACGCGAATTTTAGTTCCTGAATCGGCTTCATCGTGGCTTGCTCATCGAATATGCAAGGATTGCCATTACTCATTCACCATTCTCTTTGGCTTTCGATTCTACAAAGTCGCTGTAGAACTTCTCGATACGGTTCCTCCATTCCCTCTTTTAATTCGACCAATGCCATTCAGCTGATAAATGCTGCTCTTGGCAGGATGCTCTTTCTAGCGCCAGCAATTCACGTGTATCGCACTTCGGGATCGACTTCACACACCAGTGATTAAACGCAACAATACCGTCTCCGCTGTTTTGCAAGAAAGAACATAAATTGCTAGGTCGAAGAGGGTCTCAATTGTAGAATTTTTTTGTAGTATTTCTTTAAATTAGTTTAAGTTGACCGTCATTTATTAGTTTGTATTTTCATCTCAATGTACATATTATCAAACCGTATTTAAATGTTTTATTATTATCATCGCAATTCATCTTGCTTGAGGACCTTTAAGTGTCTGAACAATCCAAGTCCAAAAGTGAATGGAGCACGTGGATGTAGTTTTGTACAGAAGTTTTACTATATTTGTCATTTTTCATAATTTTTGCAATTTCTTTACGGCCTAATTGCTTTTATCTTTCGTAACTTCGTGTTAGCATCAAGTTGTGAGCAACTGAGTTTTCGTATCTTATCTCCTTGTCAAGCTTCTAACTGAATATTTTTCATTTTGTTAGTGTGGAGCTGATTACGTGAAGGTGCAACAGCAAGCTCCAGTAGGTCTGTATGTTCAGTGTATATGTTATATGAAAGAACTATCCTCCCAGAGATCAATGACAATTCACGAGAAGAGCTTAACACAAATAACTATTTGGGTTAGCATGGTCCTAATGTCTTTTGCAGAGTCCTTCTTTTACAGTGCTATTGTATATTTATATTTGAAACTTTTAATTTTATTCTCAAAACCATAACATCTGCAGACGATTAACTGTAAAATGGATCTGCTTTACATGAACTTAAAATCTTTTTAGATTTTGAATATAACATTGGAGATAGGTGTGTCTCGTTTGATGGAGATGCCGACAGAATTGTATACTTCTACAAAGATTCTGGTGAGATATTCTCCCTTTTACTGTAGGAATTTCCTGCGGAATGATATGTTTCCATGACAGCTTCTGTAATACCTCTCATAAGCCTCCTTTACTGTGGCTAATAATAGCATTCATGTCATAGAACCATTTGCTGGGTGTAAAACACCAATCGCACCATTCAAAACTGTCCTGAAATTCTGACAGTAACTTTTAGCTGAAGATTCATTTTTGCATCAAAAGGTTCTCAGCTAACAAGAAAATAAAAAGCGCTTATCACAGGATAAGTGTTAGTAAAAAAAACCTGATTTCTTGATTTAAAGAGTATTTTAACATTTGGTTTTATTTCCCTGTTCTCTTGCCGAGTTAAGCCAGGGATTCAACTCAGCTTTTTTCGTAGTACTAACTGTGCTCGCGGGTAGCTGTGCAGTTTCGTGGGAAAATTAATGAGGTTGGGCGTGTGTGTGCAAAGTAAGAGACTAAATGCTGTCCTTCTGCTTGCTTCTCATCAAATTTCCCTTTTATTTTTCAACACTATTTCAATTTTTCTATCGTATCGTCTTTTTTCTTCCAAGGCGACGTGTTTCATTTGTTAGACGGAGACAAGATTTCAACATTGGTGAGGTTTTTCCTTTGATATATGAGCGCGTAAATATCTATTTAGATGTAAATATATACAATTATACATAATTGTATATATTTATTTGCCTCTCTGTACTGTACATTATAGGTGCCGATAATCTCCTTTGTCGTAATTGGCAAGGGATACATATACATTTACGTATACTACATCTATACATTTATATGTTTGTGGTTTACTTAAGAACCTAACTAACCAAAGACCATCGGGTCGACGTGGGCCCCTGATGACTGTCCGTATATGGTGACGCCAACCCGCGCGGTCCCTGCAGAAAACAATTGCATTTACTAGAGTCAGTTGCAAGTCACTTGTCACAGTGTCAATTGATCTTCGTCTTGGATGACCTCTTCTCCGCCTTCCTTTGTTCAATCCCAACAAAATTGCCTTCTCAAGACTGCCATCTTTTCTACTGCAGTGTTCAAAAAATCTGAGTTTGGCCAGAGTCGCTTTACTCTCCAGTGGCTCGGGATTTCCAGCTTTGAGAAGAACAAAATCGTCATCCGTTTGCGTGCTGCCCATGGGATACGCAAAAGTCGTCCCCAGCGCCACATTTCGAACGCATTGATTCTCTTTCTATCAGCTTCTCTGATGGTCCAGGTCTCTGACCCATATAACGCTACACTGAACACGAGTGTGCTCACCAAGCGTGGGTGATAAAGATCACTTAGAAATCTATTAGATGATAAGGGCGAAAATGTACACTCATTCTTACCAGGTTCGCTAATTGTTAGAGGATCATGAAGCAGTTTCGTTCTAACTGATTTACTAAAAGTATATTTCTCTTCTTCCAGATTGCTGCCTACTTAGAGGAAAAGCTTGATATGGCTCATATTGTTCTACAAAAGGGTTTAGGTATGCCGTGACTATAGCGTATCTCATATGCACTGAAGATGTCACCCAATACGTGTTATTTGACGGTGGGAAGTCTGAGGAGGAACCTGTTACGTGTGGGATCCCGCAAGGGTCCATTTTAAGCCCTTTTTAAATTTAATTCATGAATGGTATTACTTGCAGTAGCTAAGAGGAATCATTATTATTATTATTATCATTTTATCGAAACAGAAAGCCAGTTGTACACTACCTGTTACTAGAGAAGTGTATAATTGTAGATTTTAGCTATGTCACTGA
Source organism: Pseudorhiza aurosa (assembly GCA_964026355.1). Taxonomy (NCBI): domain Eukaryota; kingdom Metazoa; phylum Cnidaria; class Scyphozoa; order Rhizostomeae; family Lychnorhizidae; genus Pseudorhiza; species Pseudorhiza aurosa. The sequence continues at coordinate 4,441,689 of OZ032125.1, read as the reverse complement.
ATGGAAGTTTCAAAAGAAATTATTGTTATAACTTTATTTAAGTGTCATACATCCTTAGCAATTATACTAATTGAGGATACTATCCAGCCTATTTACAGCTACATAAAAATAAGATACATATGGAAAGAAAGACAATTTGCCTATTATAATTGTTTCATATTTTAAAGAAATGACAGTTGTTTATAACAATGCTTACATTCTCCATTGCAGCTATCCGAAACCATATTCGTTAGATCTAATTTTCTCATACTTGCACGGAATGAATCTAAACCAGGATTTCCCCTGCCACACGTACTCGATTTAGAAATATAATCGTAATAATAATGGTTTATGTAACACGGCCAAGAGTAGTAATAAAATAATTGAGCACCTGAATGATGATCGCACATACCTTGGGCATTTCTCAGCGGAAAATAACCGAGTGGTGAACTTTAAAAATTTGAAAATAGGCCTGATGCTCTTTGCACACACCATTAGAAGAAAGCAAAAACTGTCGAAAAAGAGATCAATAAAACCGGTCAAAAAGTCTTCGAATGAGACAGATATGATGGCGAAGAGGAAGCCTTTTATTAAGACATAAAAATGACGACTGTCACATCAAGACGATCTACAGCAGCTATTCAAATAGTTGGTCTTTGCAAGTAAAATTTTGCTGTGTGCAGAACTTTTAACTGGTTATGTGTATGCTGAACCCATGATATGGATCTATGTTTATTGTAAATTTCATTTCAAATCTGTCCAGAAACTTAACTAAAAATGTTGAATGTAAATAGCCAAGTGATCTGTGTTGTATTGCCTTGTAGTACTGACATGTGTATTGATTTGCAGGTGTCGTCCAGACAGCTTATGCAAATGGTAGTTCTACTGAATATCTGCAGAATCACATGGTATGTTAAGCTGTCATTGCTGTACAACTGCATCTGATTTAGGCTGCTAGTATGCTCATTCAGTCAAGGGTTTTGCATTGACAATTTTAATCATCGATCGCGTAAGGTTCAAGTTGTTTACTCCCTCATGGGGTGTTCCTTCGCCATTCGCCTTTTATCGAATCAGAGGCGAGACTATAAGATTGGGGGATTGTCAGCGTGAGTTCGCAGCCACCCAGTCCATATATATGTCTACCTGTATGCACTTTACCTGCACACTCGTGCTTATGTCTGTATTTATAAGGACAATTGTATAGGCAAGGTGTGAACAGTTAGGCACAGAAATGGGTGTGGGAAAAGAATCAGTCAATTGGAGCATCTAATTCATATGTAATGAAATATTATATTTGCAGAAAATTCCTGTTGCTTGTGCGAATACAGGTGTCAAGCATTTGCATCATAAGGCACTGGATTTTGACATGGGTGTTTATTTTGAAGCGAATGGACACGGAACGGTACGTAAATTTTTCAAAACAAGGCAATCAGTTCCAACTTTTTTAGGATATGGAAACACTAAGAATGATTTGTTTGGAAAATATTTGAACAAGATGAAAGCCAAATGTTTCAGGAGACAAAAAGCGATTGACAGAGATTATTGAAAATCATTCGCTCTATTTATAAGACAGTGTGCTTAGCATGGCCTTACCACGGAATTCATCCACTCCTCCTTCGGAAGGGACATAGAGTTTGCCATGCATGGATGAAGCATGCATTGTGGGCTTAGATGAGTGAATGACTAGAAGCCCATCCAGCACATTTAGAATAGACACTGAATGTCGAGTAATGAGGCAAGTGATAAACTTTCATATCAAGATTGCAATTGATTTGAAATCAAACATGTCATTTTACAAGGTCATTTTCAGTGAAGATGCGGAGATGCGAATTCGGACGGCTGTGAAGGAAAACAGGTATCATTGAAGAAGCACATTCTTTGCTATTTCATGAGGTGTAAATGCAAAATAGGTATAGGTTCCAGAAGAAAAAATGCTCATAGTTCAAACTGACTGCCTTAATATCTTGTGCACATAAACTATTAATACAGACTCTGTAATGGCACCAATTTATCTTGATCTGTTCATCTTAACCATAGTCTATTGAACAATAGACTGTGTCCTAACAATCATTCATTAGTCTTCACCATGAGTCACGCAAGAATCAACAGCCCTGAAATTTGTGATTTTCCGTCAGCACTTTCTTGGCTTTATGCCATGTTTTTAACCTGAACATATTTTCCATGAGGCATGTTGAACCAGCAGACTCTTCGCAGACTGTCATCTACGATACGATTAATTCACATGACGTCACAGCTGGTTGCACGGAATTTTTCCCGCCGAAGATCCTTTTCATCTTTAACGGCTGCGTGTGACGTCGTGAACAACCATTTTTCACTCATCGCGGTTTCGAACGCTCTTTGTAGCATTGTGAAGATTGAAACAAGCCTTAGCCTTGATGTTATCACGTCATCATATACGATGGCTCCGAAGATATTTGGTGATTTAAAAATGGGATGCTATATGCTCGACAGTAGATTCTATCCATACACGATGAGCATCAACAGTTCATGCTTGACCGATTATTTAAGCTTTGGGTATAACTTTAAACGCAATTCGGTCCAATTAAATAATTTTAGACGTCAATCTGCACTTGCAAGCCATAAGAAAGTGAAAAATCTATAATCGATTATATGTCCTTAGCTTTAGATCATCTGCACCAAGAAGTAGAGTGGTTGAAACTTAATAGAAATCTAGTTCTGGACTTGTTTTCCGGCTCTGTTGGCTTGGTTTTTGAAGCTGAGCGTATATGTTTCCATGCACAACTTCTCATACTCCTCTATGTCAGGCATCAAGTTTACATGGGTTGTTTTGCAGTGATCAGTGTCAACAGAAAGCCGCACTGTCTCTGGCTCATTTTATTGACTTGACGAATCAGGTGAGTTTTATAGCAACCTCTTTTAGTTAGTCCAACAACGCTGTATTGCATGGACTAGTTTGTGTTCTTTCCTTCACCGAATTCGCTGGAAAAAATCCCATATCTTCTCTTTAATGATTTATATCTATTTCGGTCTTTTCTAAGTTGATTATTTTCAGAAAATGCTTTTTCTAAGCTGTCAAGCTTCAGTTAAAGTTACCCATGCTAGGCATTGGATATAAAAATTTCTTAAAGAAGATAAAATTCTTGAAGCGCAAACTTGCCCCATTCTTTATGTACTGTAGTTGGAAGACGATCTGAATTTCGATTGTGCGTGCCCTGATTGGATACGTTTCCTATCTTTGCACCTAACAGTGCATGAAGAAGCCTTCACATTTTGTAGCATTTTTCTTTCAGACCGTTGGAGACGCAATATCAGACATGCTGATAGTGGAAGCAATTTTGTACGAGAGAAAGGTTGGATCGTTCGATAAAGCTCAATAGATAGTCGTACTATCGCCTCAAGGTTGAATTGATTAACAGCAACTTAAGTCTCGTCTTCAAGAGAAAATATCATGCTAGCTCTATATGAGGCCTCCTTTAAAGTAACTGTTCCCTTGACTTAGGTCATGGTTGCAGCTGAAAGTAAGAACTCCGTTTGAATTCATTAACTATCTATCTCATGATATTGTGTATTATCCGTTGCCCTTCCAACAATAATGCTGAAGTTCTTGAGAAGCAAGTCTCGAGCAAATTTTCATGATTTTCGCATTTTTCTCCAACAGTACCGCCCTGTATTTTTCATTTCGCGTTCTTATCACTTATTTAAATGAATTTAGCTTGCTGAGGATGGTTTTCTGGATCCCTTCTGACGACATTAACCCTTATGTGATATGTGTTCTTTACATACTTTTGTAGTGGACATGTACTGACTGGGATTCGAGCTACCAAGATTTACCAAACAAGCAATCCAAAGTTAAGGTATTCTTATTAACTAAACTTTGAGTTTGCTTCTATTTTGTTACCTTCATTCCGAAGACTTTACTTGCTATTAGCTATGTTTTTCTGTAACCAAATATACAGCTCTCTCCCTGCAGCAGATCGAATGCTTGTCGAATATTTCAACAAAACTCGTTTTTCTTCCATTCTAAGAGGGTTCAGTGTTACTTGCAAAATCCAATTGCTATTTCGATGGAATCTGCTGCTTCAATAAAAAATGCTAATCAGCTTCCTAAGTTATCTGATTGGAAGACGTAACTTCTGCAGAACTTCGAAGAACACCTTGCACCATTTATACATGAAATATGTCATCCACTGGTGTGTTTTTTGACCTCGAAAACTATGCGATGCTGTCATCACATGGCCATCTGCTATGATAAACACCCTTAAATTTGCATGAATTTCCTTAGCTTTTCTAGCCTTCAATATTAGTTCTGCCTCAGGTCGAGCCACTGTTTGCATTGATCTTTTATTGATTATGAAAGTTGTAAGGAATATCAATGCTGGAGTATTTATGATGCATGCCGTATTGATTAACGTATTTGAATACTGCAGGTGAAAGACAGGACAATTATTCAGACTTACGATGCAGCAAGAAAGGTGTCATCGCCAAGTCAATTACAAGAAGCTATTGACAAGCTCGTTGACAATGTCAGCAGAGGGCGGTCATTTGTCCGGTTAGACATCTTAATGACTATACATTTCGCTCGCTTCATTTTCACGTCAAAGACGAAGTCGACCATAGCAAAATCTAGCAGTCTCTGCTAGCTTCAAAAAAATGTCCCACAATTTCATTTCATATATAAGAATTCAGCTTGCTTTCAAACTGGGTCGGCCTTCATCCTCTAATGAGGTCGTTGCATAGCTGGTAAATTTCGAGTAAATCCACACAAAAATGCAACTCTTATGTTAATGTCTTTGTATAGAATAATTTAGTCAACGCAAGTGTACTTATTTTCCTTTAGGCCGTCTGGAACCGAGGATGTTGTTAGAGTATACGCTGAAGCAGAAACAAAGGTAGGACATGACTGACTTCAGCCTCGTTCATTTTTGATAAGCAAATATGAAAATTTTGCGGCAATGGTAAGTTTCAGAGCGACGCCATCTTCATCCAAAGCTTTATAAGTGATGGTGACCGATTCTTTTCCTCGTGGCGCTTTGCACGCAGCTTTGTTTGCGAATACAGGTACCAAGTACTGCTTTTTTGACAGATAGAGAGCATCCGGAATTGCGCAACGGGTTTAGATCTAACCCATGATATCCAGCATTGTTAGCATTTACTCTAATCGCAGCAACTACGTTTTCCAGCCCATTCAGACTTGCAAATGTTGGTTCAGGCTATTTTTACGTTCTGTGAATTTCATAAGAAATACCAAATGCCTTTATTTCCCTTCTCGTTGGTTACTTTTTGAGAGGGAAGACAAATTTTGTCTAATGCTCAATTGACGGAAGTTTCTATAAGGTTGATAGAGTCACAATGTTGCAGTAGAAAACTCACGGGCACTCAGTGGAGTGGGACTCCTGTTCGGAACACGGTTCGACCAATTTTTTTTTTTTTTTTTTTTTTTCGGTTCGGCCAATGATGATTGAAAAATATCAATGTCAGAGCTTAGCAGAAACCAGAGACAGGCCTCCCACTTTTTTTCTGGGAAATGGATTTTGTGAAGTAGTTTCACGTTACCTTCCTCACCAACACATGCGTTGTTTCCTTACTCACACCCTAAGCCATGGGTCTCTGGCCAACGGCACCAATGTTGCTTCCTTACTTACATCGGCAAGTTTCTTTCAGGACATGGTGCATTACCTAAGTGCTGCAGTAAGCCAGAAGGTCTATGATTTATGCGATGGCATTGGAGACAGGCCAGAGGTGCCTCCGTTCAAGATAGACTTTGGCTCAAAAAGAAAGTTTACAGAGAATGACAGTTGAAGATTTTTATCGATTCATAATACATTCTGAAATTTTGTTGAAAAAACCAAGTCTCAATTTTTTTTATTAAGTGTCTGAATTGCTTTCTGTAGTGTGTCTGTGTATTCTACCTGGGATTCGAAAGTCGATTCTAGATCACTGAGAAGCGATGCTTATTGCGATGGTCACCAGTTATGAAAGGGCTTTTTAGAGAGGAAAATGGCATGTCGCATCACTAGTTCTTTGCTCTTTAGGTCGTCTTCGTCTTCATCTTTTCCCTTCTCCATTTATCTCGATCGAGTATCTTTATCATCAGCAATCATTACTGGAAATCAATCATCCTTGATTATTGTCAAGAGTCATCATGATCATAATTTTTTTCTTCTTTATTTGTTAACGCAGCCTAGGTATGTGGCAGCTATACAGCTGATGTGAGCCTGCGGCATTACTGCTAATCAATCATTAAAAGCCTAAATTACCATCTAAATTAAGAGCACAAGTTTCCTTTTCGCAGGGTGACGGATATCTTTCATGTCGTAACTGGGTTGCCAGCTACAATCATCTTTCAAGACCTCGTTGACTAATTGCAATTCAGGGTTGTATTTTCTTCAAAGTTCAGATTATGTTTCCTCAAAAATACTAGTTGAATTATAATTAAATTCCAGACTGTATTTTCTTCGAAATACAGATTGCCTTTTCTTCGAAATCCAGATCATATTTCCTTCAAAGTGGAGAAGCTTCACAAGCTACTGCAAGAAGAACGAGGCAAGATTGTCTTGCACCTCGATTTCAAATGTTCGCTCCTATTTTGTGCGGGAATGATTTGTCTATCAGCCAGAGAGACAGAAGTAGATCGTGCTTGACCCATTGGGAAACTGATTTACTGCCATCGTACATTTCCGTAATTGCCATTACCAGCACATTCTGTCGCATGTCACATTTGTCGACACGCGTTGTTATTGACAAGTGATGTGAGCGAGAGCCTTTGGACTGGTGGGTTTCCATGTGGAATGTTAACACAATCCAAAGCAGGAGTCGTGCATTAGTTTGTCATAACAAGAGGCAAGAGGATAATGAAGGTACTTCAACAGCCGCATCTGTCTCGAAATGTTTTGAAGCAATACCAAACAGTGTTCAACTTATGATAATAACTGACCGCCATCTTCATTCCCTCATCTCGTTATCCACTATACCTACAGGTATATATAGGGCCATCGAGAGCAAGCCACGGCCCGGGGCATTTCATAGCACCGGGCCACAGTAGATTTCCAAAACGCTCAAGCCTATCGTCTATGAATGTTTAGGGGCCCCGGATCTCCAATCCCGCCTACCCCCCTCTCTCTATGTTCCTGTTTATATACCTCATAGCAGTGACTTCTACAAAAGCCTTGACACTGCGAAGGGACTCGTTGGTTTCTGGCAGTTAACGAATCTTGACCCCCTTTGCTCGATGAAATGGCGCTGCGAAGGAGCTTGCTTGTTTTGCAGAAATTATGATCACATGTACAGTTTTCAGGAACAATATGACAAACCATGAGTGCGCACGGGATCTCCGTATTTGAGCATGTGCTTCGCCATTTTCTATTGAGTGGTCAGAAAGTAACCAATCAATTCCCTTCTCTCTTAATCGTGTCCAATCATTTTTATCATATCAGGATGCGCGAAACTGGTTATCAATCGAACCTGATTGTGAAAGAACCCGCAACACTGCTCTATCTTGTTGACAGAATAAGCGAAGAGTGTGGAAGAGCATTGAAATGGAGAACATTAACAGTCATCTTGAGGATATCTGGAAGACAAAGCCAGTTTTGATCGAAGGATCAAGCAAGCGAGGCCTTAAAAAGACAAACAGCAACAATGCCAATGAAAATTGTATTCGAAGCTGTTCGTTATCACCAGCAAATGGGGACTTCTTGTCGACAGCAGTTGGCGATGCGATTGTTCAACATCGTGATGGAGTTAAGCATCTTTAACAATCAGCCATGAAAGCAAGATCGCCATGTTCACATCTTTGTCGACTGTCTATGCCTTTCAAAAGTTATTCTTTGCCTCCATAACTGATTGCTATGTTGCTACTATAAATGGAAGTGCCTAGGCCGTCGCGTGACGAGGTCTGCTTCCGAGGGATTGTCTGGATTTTTGGACGGAAGTTGTAAAGACCACTTGATTCATCACAAGTCGGAGGTGAAAGTTATATAGGAGTTGAACTTTTGAGTTTGCCGTATTTTTGAAGTATGCATGGGCCAAAACACAAGCATGCCATACTAGTGTGCAAATGAATGGATGCTGTGTAGTTAATGTTTTGATGGATTCATAATTAATAACATGCTTTCTTGCTTCACTTTCTTGTAAATTCGCATCCATTTCAAATGGCGTTTATCATTGACAAGTTTTACTTGTTGAGAGACTGCCACTGCATGGCTCTCCTGTACCTAACATTATTTTATTTAGTTGAGTATTTTCCTTATTCTTGCTGTTTAACAGCTCATGCTGAAAAAAGTGGAAGTGTATCAAATATATGGAGATATGGGTGAAAAGCCTTCATTGTCAAACATAGTATTTTATCTCTTGAAATGTCAATATATGACTATATGATAAAGTTTAAATTGTATTGTTGTACTTAAGTATCACTTTAATGAAGTATTTGTTGTTTACTTGTACCATTGTATTAGATGAATCATGAGTGGTCTTTCTTTTTTGTTTCCTCAGTACCTCAGGTCTAGGTTGATAATACCAGGGATGTCTTGGTTTAAATTACACTGAAGTGACATCTTAGTGCCTTGTTAGGCTAGCAAGTGGCATTGATTTGTTCCATTTATCACCCAAGAGAACTATGATAACAATAATAATATCATATTTATACAGGTTCTGCTATTTTACTAATTTTGCTGCTCTCATCAACCAAATTTATCCTCATACAATTAATCAAGTTGAAGTTCTCTTTGGAATGGGAATTCCACATTCATATCATAACACTGTTGGTGTTTCAACAAATCCATTCAATCTTAATTCCATCTTAAGATCTAAAATCCTTTGCAGAGATTTTGACTTTCACCATACTTCTATTTTTTTTTCTTCTTATTTTTTTTTTCCTCTTAGCAACAGTTATTTGTGCAATTTAGACAGATCCTTGATTGTCAGCAGCTTTTGTTAAACAAATCCAACCTGTATAAATGTGACATTATGACTATTAATCTCCATCCAAATAGACTGCTCTAGGTAATCTCGTGCCTGCAAACATATCTGCTGCCACGTGTCTCTGAATAGTGTTGTGGAAAAGGGAGAAGCAGTTCAATGATACAAACATCTTTATCTGGCCAGAGAAGATTTTGTAAGGCATATTCCCATATATCTTATTATATCAAAATGCAAATGATTTTACATGGAGATAATCTATACAGCAGCATTATACAGTAACATTAAATATAGCCAAACAAGGCATGCATTGCTGCTTCTTGCAAGGCATATTCTGTTTTGAGCATAGGAATGACAGTTCTGAGTAAATTGAAAAAATTTTATATTTAGTTAGATGATTTTCTGTTAACATCAACTGCAAGTGTTTCCACTTTGAATCTTGCAGTATTGGAAACCACAGCTCTTGCATTGGGACCTATGCTACAACAAGACATAATGCTACATTCGTGGAGAATGCCTTTCATAATTAAAAAGGACAAAAGTACATGGCCTGCCAATGTACAAACAATTAAAGGAGGAATTGGTGACAACAGCTGGACTGTAAGATGCGCAAGCTGGACTTTCATATGTGAAGAAAAATCCACCAGACTTACGGGAATCCAAACTGAACAGATGTAATGCGATGAAAAGAGAGACAACCGATTGCAGGCACTCCCGCAATGGTACTGAGACTCTTGTCCTACATGTGACATTGTTGATAATGGATGATGACACCATGACTAGGATTTTTTACGTCTATCTTTGGACTGAATTATAGGTAACAACTGAGATCATTTGACACCCAATGCTATTGCGGGACGTTTTTGAGACGTGCCATGGTAAGTTGACCTGCAAACATATTTTCTTACGTCTTATGAATATCCGTGCTAAAGGAGGCACTGATCTAATATTTGCCCAATCCATCATGTGCAGGTTAACCAGACAGATGACAAAGTAGCTGTTCTGTGTAGCCCCGAAAGTCGTGAGATAAAAAGTTTCAATTGACTTTTATGTGGGCAGTGCACTAGTTATCAATTATGCCAAGTCAACACATGAAAAATAACCCCATTTGGTTTTTTCGCTGCCGTTTTGCATTCGTGACACAATTTAAGAGTCGTGAGTTCCCTACATCTTAGCCAGCACGGATTTCTGTCTCCCATTAAGTATGAAGCTTTCTCAGACTGAAAACCTCTTTACTCCCCTATACTTATCATGCCTGATTATCGTCCTCTCTGAGTGGTTACGGATAGAAACTGACGGGGTGAAAATACATATGCCCCTGTTAACCTGATAAGGCGAACCTTCCAGGAAGGCTTTGTCTGTAGCCACGGGTAGGCCATTTTCAAAGATTTTTTTACATGCTCAGAAAAGAATTGCAGCACAGAAAAAATTGTGTCACAGTAAGCATGGGACTACATAACAACCCTGTGGCATTTAACAATTGATTTGAAGTCAGTTTCAAAATGGCTGTCAGGCGAAACAATTGAATATGGAAGCAGAAGAAATAATCTGAAGGCATTTAGCCGTAAAATGACCGTCAATAGCCAGGAGGAACATGAGACCCAGAAGGAGAGGAAGACGAGGAAGACGAGGAAGAGGAAGTAAAGGAAGAAAGTGAAGAGGAAAAGGAGGAGGAAGTAATCCATTTGTGTTTGATTACGATTCTATCACGGTAAAATTGCTCTGTTGGTAGAAGAAATGGTGATTATGGCCAAATGTTTATTTACTTTGTTACGTCCACTTTCAAAGTTATGCTTCCCGTTGCTTGAGTGCGTGGCGACAAAGCTGAAAATGCTTTTCAGTAAATTCTTAGAAGAACAAATATCAAGAGCTAGATGTTGAACTTGTAGATAACATGGCAACACGTGTGTGAGATAAAAATGAATCTTCAATGTAAAGTAGATGTTAACCAGTTACACAGTTCCAAATTAATTGCTTTTAGTGTACCATGGAAGCTACTTCTGTGCCTCTTTTATCAAATAATAACTGATATCGAGATCTGCTGGAGAATGTTACATAGAAGAGCTGAATTGCCCATCTTACTGCGATTGTCACATTTCCCCGGTATATCATGTTGTATCAAGCGTATGGATCAATCTGTTGGGAAATGGTAAAAGTGTAGGAGCGAATGCCCTTTTTTAAATCGTGATTCAAAGGAATGGAACAGGTTCTTCTCCACAACAAATTCTTCCCATCATTCCATCATCTTTATTGAATCCTTCCCTCAAATGTGCGTTGAGGGAAAGTGGTTGCAGAATCGGTTACGAGCCGACAAAAATGAGTCGATGTCACTTTTGGCGGTCGATATCCAGGGACACCAACGTGAAGTTTTATGCATTGTACCCATCATGCCATCATGAAACTGCTCTACTATTTCAACAAAGTAGGTGAGCAGCAATGAAAACCAACAAGGCTCCAGAGCATTGCACGGTTCACGTTATCAAAGATCGGTATAATTAGCAGTTTAAAGAATAATTTACCGTTTCAATCTTGTGGATTTAGCATTACTCTCTTGACTGATTCCACTATTTTGATAAGCAATGATTGATTTTGACATTCGTGGTGAAGTAAGGTGAAAGTTTAAGACGCAAGAAGCGTCCAAAGACAAACGATTTCTTAAAGAAATTCCCCTGATATCTTATCAAAATAGTCAATAATTCATTATCCATCCAATGCAAAGATTTTCACTCCTACTTCACCTCATTTTTTCATCAACAGATGTTTTGATAAGGCAGACCCGCAACCTCCACGTGTAAACTGCTGTTTATAAGAACTGCAGTCGACTTTAGTTATATCAAACTCGCCTTGGAAATACTGTATACAAATATTCATCATAGCATAGTTCCAGGATGTCCGGATCGGAATTTTCCTCTTTCAAAAGTGGATTTGATGTAAGAAAGTATAACATGAGTATAAGGAGTTATATTTTATTACATAGATTTTCCTTCAAGCCAGATCGAAGCAGGATGGTTCTAAACTGAAGTTTATTTCATAAATTGATTAGATACGATAGTTCACTGTTGTAATGCCTCATTTGCTTGTCCCGTTTTGCAGGAGACATCGATGAAAAACGGCATCAATAGCATCCTAGACATCCCTAATTCATGATCGTGACTTTATCCCTCGGTACGAAAATTTTGCTTGGGATATTGAGAATCTTGAGATGACTACATGCAAGACGCTAGGTTTAATTCTAGACAAGAAACCTGGGGATCCAAGAATCTCTTGTATCCCTTTGAGAAGGAAAAAGTCGGTTGCTACAGTATTGAACGGGTTCTCGACATCCACAAATTATTGCTGGGTAGTACGTAAAATGCCCAGGGTCTTAAGATAGTTTCTCACTGTTTTTTCAGCCACTATTTTCCATGCAATTACAAGCAGAAACATTGAACAAAGACGAATGAAGATCTTAACTCGCTCTTGAAGCAGTCAAAAGTTGTTCTTTCTTCTTAGCTACCAGATGCCCTGAATTTCAACATGTGGGTGACTACCTTGTTAATGGGAACGATCTGTATTTTATCTTTGTCAAACTTTGTATTCACTTCGCCATTCATTCTGCAAATATGAAGTACCCCATCCAACTTTTCTGCTGATCTCTGTACTGACAAGGCAGACTCAAGCGTTGCAGAGCGCCACTGGCTTTTAATTTTACCAATAACAAATTCTCATCAAGGACATTTGCAGCCACTATCCCAGTCAGCTAGACACGGCTATGCTTTCCACCAAAGGCATTCTCTGAGCTGAAATGTAGACTCTCAATTAGGGATATTATCAATGCTGACCAAACTCGTCAGAATTGTAGATATTCTTCAAACCATACTGCCAAGGAAGCGCTGGCAGCCTAGTTTCTTCTCTTGACTTTATAATTGCTGATATCACAGGCTTTTTTCCACCATGGAATGTTTTGAATTTAAAGCCATTTCCACATAAACGCGAAAACAAATAAATCATTTTCAGACAAGGAAACAGGAGATCAATTTATCATCATTTTGACTTTAGTAGTAGCATAGATTCATAAAACCACCCCTTCCATCTTGTAAGCCATCCACTAGATTTTGCAAAACCCTGAAGTGCCAATTTTTTGTGCATACAAACATACATACATACATACATTGATACATACATACATACATACATACATACATACATACATACATACATACATACATACATACATACATACATACATACATACATACATACATACATACATACATACATACATACATACATACATACATACATACATGCATACATACATAAATACATGCATACATAAATGCATATTTCTATATTTATATATTTCTACATTTATACATATTTGTACATATACACATGCATATATGCATATAAAATGCTCTGCGTTCCGCTTATGGTATTGGAATTACAAGTGTTATCCTTCCTTGTCTCCTGGGATCAAAGTAAGACAAAAGATGAAATAATAAAGTGAAGTGATACTGATATTTTGATAATACCATGAATTATTGTGATTAATGCCATTTCAAGTGCTACATCGGATGTATACATTGCAGTTTATTTATAAATAGATTAGCCGATGCTTTCACAAGCTTTTCTTTCAAATTTCAACTAGAAAAGAAAGTTAATCTATATGTTTAGACGGCGATTATCCTAAAAATCAACAAGCTATTGATTCATATAGCAAAACGTGCCTTGAGGCTTAGCAGAACTTGATCACTCTAAGCATTTTTTTGAGAGGTGAATTATAGCAGTGAACCGTATCGTAATCTTCGTTGGTTGATGCGAGTTCTGTGGTCAGTGGCATGGTGGCATGCATTTCCAAGCTTTGATATGCAGTTATTGCTAAAGAAGTGGAATCCCAGCTAACTGCATATTGCACGCCTTGTTCTTGTCAGCCTCTGAAAGCGAAAGCATTTACTACTCTAGAATGTAAATAATATCAGTTATTGATGAACGCTGATGGGAAGAAAATGTTGCAATAAATGTAAAAAATCGATGAACAACTCTTGTCTGCTTAACAAATTGTTTGATCAGAAGTTGCTCTTGGTGATGCAGCTGTATAGGGTAAGTTTGAAAAGCTTGTACACTACAAAATCTACAGCTTTTTGTCAAGTATGCATAAATCTTTGTCTACAATTAATGTCATATGGCATGCATAAAAACTCTTGTCGTGAGGAAATGCACTATTTGTGCAATGTATGTTCACAGTCTTTCATTTAGTAGAAAGCTTCAGACGGAGTTCGCTTCATCGAGGCCTGGGAGAAGCGTCAGTTTATATAAATTATCATGCCTACGTCACATGGATTTTTAAAAGCGTTTGCAGTATTAATTCCATTTAGTGCCGTAAACATATTTTGCTTATCCTTATTATTGAGCAGGCATTTGAAAAATAACAATGTGACCCAAAACAGATTGTCAGGCATCATCCTATCAAGCCTGCTCGGACACGGTCCGGCGAGGAACAGGAATTGATTAGATCCATTTACGTGGATTAGGCTTAATCCTATGAAATCCTTCCCTCTAAACTGGAAGTCAGCTTTATCCACGGGCGGTCGATCATCTACCATTACGAAGGATGCTAGCTGTTGATTCAAATTGCGATTTCCTTGTTATTTGAAACATCAAATTCAGCTGATAATTCTGCTGGCTCTCCCGGTTTACGCAAAGCGGTGTTGACTTAGACAAGCAGTGGCAGTAGAGCTCCAGTTTGAGAGAATAGACAAGGTAAGCAAGCAGACAGCGCTTTTAGCATGGAGATTTCCAAATATGCAGTTTATAGCACTATCATTTCAGATTTTAGTTTACAGAAGAGGCGAATTCTCGTAGCGCTGTCCTTCTTCGATAAGCATCTTCACTATGGTGCACGAGACTTGGAGTTGAAAGACTTCTATGAAAAACTAGACGAAATCATTTTACGGCATGATTTATCAACAGTTTTGCTGTTTGTTTTTATGTTCAAAAACATTTTAAAGCTGATAAAATTTCCACCAAATGGACAGTGGACAGATGATGAAAATGCCCCACTGTACCAATTATAGGTAAGCAAAGCTCTGTTTTGTTAAATTATTTTCTAACAAGCTCTATTGGTGTCGGCATTTCACATGCAACGATTATTGAAGATCTTCGCTCCCGTGAAAGCCATGCGCATGAATTTCCACTGAATTAGATTATAATTTTTGTTAATACCCTATTGATTCTTGGTTTTCTGACGTAGTAGTCTACAACAGATTTTTCCCGGTTCATAACCCCCTTTTTTCATTAGCACAACAGAACGATTAGTGGCTGAAATTCATTTAAAGGGCTCCTGGCATTTAGTTAAAACGACCAACTTAAGTCAGTCAGCTTTTTTTCATTGCCGCTCTATTAAGTTTTTTCCGTCGATTGAATGTTTGGTCATCTGCAGAGAGCCAGTTGGAATTTATAATATTGCTTGTAGGATTTCAACTTTTAATTCGCCATTAGGACTATGGGAATCACTTGAATTCAGTAGATTTGATAAGAGACCTTCAGTCTATTTAATGTATTTCGACATTCATCAAACAATGTTGCAAAAAGTTTGAATGCGTTTCAGCTGAATCTGCTTATGATGCAGCGTTTATTATTTTCAACTAATTTCATTAATGCAACATAAAGGAAATTCGAAATTTTTTCGCTTCGCCTGACACCCATTTTGAAACTGACTTCAAGTTAATTGTTACATGCCACAGGGTTGTTATGTAGCTCCATGCTCCCTGTGCCACCTTTGTATTCTGTGTTGCAATTCTTTTAGGAGCATAAAAAAATGAAATTTATTCAACCTTATGCATAAGTCTTGTGAGAAGTGTACCTGCTCAACAAATGGAGACCGATATGAATTTTTTGTCGAATACATCACAATTCTTACTTGACCCTCAGCAGAGGTTTGGTGAACTTCGTATTTCATCACAAGAATAGGAATGTGACACGTTGAAATGTGAATTGAGGCCTTCGTAAGCGACATTTCGTGTTTCAGAATGAGACGAGAGCATCTCAAATTTTGCTAACGAGACGAAGTAGTTCATAAGCAAGAAGTTCTCATTGAATACGATACACAGGTTTAGATAAACTGACGTTATTGGGTGACAATTGTCTCATTATTCGGTTCCCTGCAAAAGCAAATATCTACATTTAATTTTTACCTGAGGTGGTTTCAATATAATGAAATAGTCTTATTGCCTAATGGAACTATGGATGTTCGACAAGGCGCTTCTAATCTGGGAGCTTGACTGAGCAAGGTCAGATTCAAGGCCAAAGTCAATATTCGTTTCAATGTCAATGTCAGATTCAATATCAAGGTCAGATTCAATGTCAAGGTCAAGGTCCAGGTTAAGATAAAGGTTAGGTACGAAAATAGCGTAGGTAAAATGTTATTTTCATGGTTAACATTAGGGCTAGGGTCTGATGACAAGAATTTTTAGCCCATTATTCAGATTCTTTCATCGCTGCTGTTTCTCCGCTATCCTCTTACATGTGGTCTTCTATAACTCCTTGTTGGGGATCCTCTCCAGCCAATCTGCAGTAGCTCGGAAAGGATACTAGCTGAAACGAAAATTCACTTTAAGAAAGCGAAATCTAAGTTCAACAGCTTCATGCGATCTTAAAATTTAATCAACTACTCTAAAAAGCAACATCGCTTTATGTGCGATGGCAATTCTATTCTACTCTTAAAGTGGTAGCCTGGTAACTTCTAAAATTAGTAAATCAACAAAGATTATGCAATACAGACCAGTTTTGCGGCTCAAAGCAATATCTTTATCAGGCAAACAAAGCTTGGAATGCAAATGGCATAATTAAACCTGAAAACAAATATCATAATGAGCACGAAGAAACAGCATGGGCGCGTGGACTTCCAAGCACTCCAGTAAGAATATACTTACGTCTTTGATTCCTTTCTTGCGTTCATCGATGATAAAAAGGCAGCTATACTCACCAGTACATCTAATCAAAGAGCCATGAGATATGATTTCTACTAAAATCCATGGCCTTAAAAGTAGAAACATTTGCAAATAGTTTAGCAAAGATAAAGTATGAGTCAGAAGTTGTAGCATTTCATCCTACATGTTGGAACCAAGAGCCGATCTGAAGAGCAGCCAGAAATTTACTTGTCGAGCAGTATTCTGGACCTCTGCTCAACTCAACTAATATTTCTGATTCCAACGGCTCGAACTATAGAGAGTTTATGACTTTCCGCATGCTAAATGAAGGATAATCATAAGGTCTGAGATCAATCGCCTTTGCCACTTAGCTCCGTTCACCTAAAAGGTTCAACATTAAAAAGGCATCATTGCAACAAAAGTAAAACTCATAATGTCTGAAAAGAAGATCAGGCCAAAAGAGACCTTTTAGCATCCTTGATAATTTTGTAAGATAGCCTGTCTTTATCTAACCATAATGGGATCGTTGGATTTCCCAAAAATGTCTCAATTCATTGAAACTGCCTTTAGACGTTTTGAAAAGTTCAGCCGGTGTTTCCAGGTCTCTTTTCATTATCAGGTCTCTGATTAAGTCATCCTTTCCAATTAGTGTCCTTCGTTCTGGTGTACTTGGAGACGCGCAGTCGCCATATTTGATTGTTTCGAAGATCGATGTCTTTCTATTTTGATGAAACATTTCAGACGGCGCAAAGATAAAGGCGCAAAAATGAATAGTACAATCAGATGTCGGTTTCTTGTTTTCAAAACATTCAAATCTTGTTGCGGGGTCGCTGAAATGTGATCAAAAACAGAATATGCTCGAAAAGCGTTTATTTCTACGGATCGAAGGCATACGATGAGTTACGGCTAAACTTCATAGGGCTGAGATCTACAATTGCTTCGAGAAACAGCTTAAAGAGGATTTCAAATGGAATTTGTTTAATAATTATGCTTTTACCTTCGAATGTAAATATTCGAGCTTTATCCCTTTGTATCATTACATTTCTGAGATTCATTTTCAATTGAAAATAGTTAGGGTACTAGCATTAAGCCATACAGCACATGGCACACATTGCAAACATAAATTTTCGGCTCGTTGAAGTATGCATCTTACCTATGGGTTCCTTAGGAAACCTTTTTAAGGCAGAAAAGCTCTGGCGTATTTGAATATTAATTTGGCATTTACTCGGATTGTAGGAAGATCACCGTCAAGCAGCTGGCCTCTACATGATAGCAATCTATAATCTGCTTAAAACACAATGCTCAAAGCTTTTTCGATTGCAATTCAAATTACATTTCCATTTAGTAATCCTTGAAGAAGCAAAGTTTTCATAGCTGCGAATCTAGAAAAGAAACTTTTAATAGACTTCCAAGAAGTGGTAGCCTTACCCGAACTGTTCATCTTCCAAGCTCATTTACTTTTCGAAATAGAAATGAAATAATCACTTGCAGTCTCAATTGGCCTGTGTTTCATGAGTTTGGCAGAGCTCCAAGCCCAATGAACAGCAATCCCTCCTAAATGATTGCTTTTCTATATTCTAAAGGAATGGCTCGCCTGCTGGTCATGTCTCTTGCTTTTGCAATAAAAAAAGCTGGCTAATTAACAGCTGCCTGATCTATCACTTGCTTAGCCTACCAACTGCCTGGTTTGTCAGCTACATGAGAAATCGTTTGTCTCACTTCCCTGATTCTTCAATTCTGTAAGCAATTAGTCACCTGGTTGATCAGTTGCCTGGTCAGTCAACTGCCTAGTGTTTGGTCATTTCGATTGATCTTTTTAGTTGGTTTTGATTTCGTCTATAAGTCACAATGTTACTGAGGAGATCTCAATCAAGCAATAAGCACAAGAGTGACCTAAGGGGAAACGAGATTCTTGACTGTTGGAGTGTTTTTTGTTGCCACAATCTGCAATTGTTTCAATTCAAAACTGAAATTGCTAGTCGCATTACACAGAAAGCACATTACGTAAACCATAAAGTTGACTATTTCTGCCCATTCCCCGTCTTCACGAGCACCTGACTGTCACGCCCAATGCAACGAATGATAAGCAATTTTTATTTCACTGCTTTGTAGAACGGTTGAATTAGATGCATTTCTTGCTCAATGACAATATTCATGCTGTATATTTCTGAATTCACGACGACTATATCTAAAGCCATCAATTCAAAAACTCATGAGAGAAATCATTGGTAACTTTCTGTTGGTAGTGAATAAATACTAATCCTGTCTCGTTCTCTACACAGTGATAATTTTCATGGAAATTTTTATGCGTTCCCTGCAAGACTCCAGTTTGACCCATCATTGGCTTGAAGTATTTTGGAAGAATACCGAGGTTTAAAACGCATGATGGCATATTCTTTCAGGTTTGAAATTATGATTCAACTATATTGGTACGATAGTTGACCAGCTAACAGATTAAAAGATAGAAGAGGTCTGATCTTCACATCTTTCTGAAAGTTATGACGATTTTATGAAATCTTTCCCAGTAAGAAATCAAAAAATTCTGATTCAAGCAACTCACCTTTGCTGTCTAATTTTTGTTTACTAGTGAGAAAGTTGAGTATCTAAGCATCAAGTGAAGTTCTTTAAACATCAAGATGCACAAGTGCAACTTATGGAACGTCTTGCCTCCTTCTCGCTTTCCTGAGTCCTACAACTTGCCATCGTTCAAATCTAAGATAAATAAACTCGATCTTATCTCTCTATCCTCTTAGCTGCTCGCTTTCTTCTTCCTTCCTTTGTTGGGGCTTTGTATAGGTCACCATGGCCTTTCCTCAACATAACCCACTAAAAATAAAAAAAAAATAAAAAGAAAAAAAAGATAAGCCAACTGCTGTGTATATCAAGTTTGGAACGGACGCTAGAACATCGGAGCTCTAGCAATAAGAGGCACTTGCGATTAGAAAATCATGCAGAATAAGAAAGAAAGTTTTCAAATTACGTTAATCTCATTCTCACATGCCACATGTATCAAGTAGCGAGAGTAAAGAGAAAGATCTGACTAGTTTGGGATAGCATAAATGTGAGGCAATGAAAAGAGAGCCGCAATGCCATCAACCGCTATCAAAGGGCCACCCCGAGAGGGATAATACATTAAACTGAAGGGCAGCCACTGATTCGCACAGTCAGAGCCACATATAATGATGCATCAACGGTAATAGGCGGATCTAAGTGCTGCGTAAGTAGGATAAAATCTCTGATAGCTGAAATCATCTTAGATAATTGTTCTCAGGACCATACAAAGAGGTTTAAGAAAGCGTCGCACAAAGAGATAGAGAGAGAGAGAGAGAGAGAGAGAGAGAGAGAGAGAGAGAGAGAGAGAGAGAGAGAGAGAGAGAGAGAGAGAGAGAGAGAGATAGATAGATAGATAGATAGATAGATAGATAGATAGATAGATAGATAGATAGATAGATAGATAGATAGATAGATAGATAGATAGATAGATAGATAGATAGATAGATAGATAGCCATAGATAGCCATAGATAGCCATAGATAGCCATAGATAGCCATAGATAGCCATAGATAGCCATAGATAGCCATAGATAGCCATAGATAGCCATAGATAGCCATAGATAGCCATAGATAAATAGAGACAGACAGGAAGAATTAGTATCAGGTGTTTCATTTCTAAATGAATTTACTGGCTCTTCAACAGCTGAATTCAGCCCTAACGACTTTTTGATTTACTTTCCTACAGTCCATGTAGTCGTGCCTAGAGAAACGCCTTTGAAATAAATTTGAATATAAACAGGTGCAAACTTGGTTGTCAACGTCATCGCTCTATCTCATCATTCTTGCTTCTAACTGTCGGAGGCCTCAAGAAAAGGCAAAAATACAACCCGAATAGCTTTTTTCACGTGTTTTATCCAAACGTTTCACTCAAACAGTCATTTTTTTCACACGTTTGTTTTGACTTGTTTCTCATGCATGCATACATTCTAATAAGTAGCTCTCTCTCCGTATGTGAGGTGGGTTTAATTGTATTCATTGCAGAGAGATCCATTTCGACTGTCATTAAAATACCTCGGTTTTTGCATCTATAAAGAAATTTCACTGAAAAACAATAATTTTAACATAACACAAATATTTACATATATGTAGAATGAAAAATTTGCCTGGTCACCAAAGAAGAATCATTTTAAGTTTCTTTGGACCGACTGAACTTCTATCAATTAATCCATTTATGGTGGTCAAAGCAAATACAATTGGTATATGACGTTAGAATGAGCTGCTGTTTTAAATTTGATTCCAAATGAAATTTGCGTCATGTCGTAGATGGATTCTTGTGACCAATGACATTAGTGTTTTGCCTCTCTGTCATGAAGCTGGTGCGGCACAGTGGATTAACGAAATAACTTTGGTCGAGTAGGTCTCTGGAATACATATCTATATAATGATCTTAATCCAGCTGTAGGAAAGTCAAATGTATGGAAGAAAATGCTTGTAGTTGGCCGCAACTTTTCAACGCGAAATTTTCAACAAAATGTATCAGCTCGATGATGATATTCGCTTCAAAACACAGCATAGCCATTACCATCTACTGTTATTTGTATTTGGTCTTCTTCTTTATTGGTCGTTTTGCCACTGCACCAAATTAGTTCCATCCAGTTGTCACTCTTGCGTCCCAGAAGGCGTGCAACAATCAATATAAGAGAACTCGATCAACTGGTTGGAGTTCTGTGAAGGAGCGTTTTTTCTTAACGCACCGCATGCATTGCCTATCTGAAAATGGAACGTTATTGATAAAGTAGAATGAGTTCTAGGCTGTTGTCTAGTGACGCCACTGTACTGCACCGTTACTGTGATTAATATGAAGAAATTGTTGTATTAGGTGAGTTTCTGTTGGAAACGCAACTGTCGCACAATACGTTAGCAAGAAGTCATATCGAAGCGACTAAACTCCAAACGAAACCGCTTACGGATGATCAATAAGGAGCAGGTTGTGAGCATTCTCGGTTTTTGTTTCAGAGAAAGAAACGAAGCGACAAAGGCAAAGTAAATGTGCACATTTGCTAGATAACAACAGGTATCGAACATTTGTACAGTAATTTCGAATGGAGGCCGATAAAGACATGGACTTGTTTGACCGTGAATGGACGGACGAGCACTTAGAATACTACGTGAAGAAATACCTACGTGATTACGAAGAATCAACCAGCGATACTTCCGATGGCTCAGACATAAGTCTCATTGATTGGGACTTAAAGAAGCAAGGTAAGGTTTTGTGATTTTGATGGCTGGGTTTGGAAGTCAATAAAATATTCCACCAGCTAGCTGCATTCATCGGCCACAGGAAAATGCACATGTGAAAAAGATTTCCCTTTTGATAATGAGCTTGTTTTTTCTGAGTGGCTTGTTCTCACGGGTATTGAGGTGATGTGCAATCACCTTTCCCTACCTCCTTAAGTCGAACCTACAACTCTCCAAGGGTATCTTGTGAGGTTAAGAATTGTTAACATGGCAATGTCTCGTTGATTGATCAATTCTGCTATTTCTACCTGCAAAAATTGCTTCCCACTAAAGTCGAATGCTCTATTGTCATTCATCTTGAATAGTCTGTTTTCCACTATTCTCTTGAACATTTCAAGTGAGATTCTCTATATGAGATGAAGAGAAGTATATGTCTTGATTCAATTCTCTCTTCGACATTCGTTTTTATGTTCTTTTTCTTTCTTAATTCCCAAGATTAGAATACATGTGTTCACAAAAACCATGACCCATCTCTATTAAGCTCTAGGTAATATCTGTAATATTAAGGTTGTGAACGTAGATCAACTTGGTGGAAACGTGACCAAAATCTCGACAAAGAATTAACTGAGAAATCAATCTAGCTCCAACCTCTTACGGACTTATCTTTGAACATATAAAAGTTTCCATGACTACCGAAGCTGCAGCGTATGCATGAGAAGACATTAACTCAGTTGTGAAAAATGAAATAGCAGCGTGTTAATTATGCTTTATTTCCTGGTAATTGTTTGCTTGTTTGGCGAGAGAATGGACGACGTTTAAAGAACATCAACAGTGGAGTTTCAATGAGATCTCTCATTGGCTAGTAATACAGTTAGAATTATGTTTTGAAATGTAGAATGTGTAGTCATATTAATCAAGGATTTTAAGTCTGCACCAATCACAACTGAAAGCCGTCGATGAGGAAGGCAATGAGAAATGGTCTCAGTAGTATCTGCACACTTTTTCTTTATAAGGAACCGCTCATAAGAAAATTCAAACACAAGCGAATGATAACTCAATGCTCCCTTGACAAAATTAGGAGACCTGTTTAATCTTTCAAGGTTGGATGTACTGTAGTAAAGCCAAAGTGGAGAAATTGAATGTCATGTAGATTTGCAATAATGGTTTCCTCTGATAGTATCAAATGCAGCACATTATAGATATCGTTTCTGTTTCATAACACTGCTGCTGAGAAATAAATGGCAATCATGTTGTATCATCGTTAAACAGAAGCTCTAGAGAATCTTGAAGAGTCTTCAGTACTCAATAATCTTTAAGCTTCTTACAAAATGAGAAATATACATTTCCCAAGAGAAAATCTTAAAGCCCTGTCCTTGGCTTCTGCTGCATTTGAAATCACATATACTATGCAACTTACATTCTTTGCAAAGGAGAATACCTCATCTTTTTAATCTCATGTGAATGCTCAAAAATGTGAATGATTATTTCCTAGTTCTCTTAGATGCGTTTCTTGGGTTGGCCAGGGCAGAATTTGAATCAAAATCTGATTCAATTTTTGCTTATTGATTTGAAATCAAAGTTTTTTCCATGTGCTTAGCGACTGCTGTGCCTTTTTGATTAACTGCATCGTTTTTTCTATTCTCAATTTTTTTTCAAGATATATTTCCTCTCAATTAATCAATGCAATTGACAGAGCAAAATATCCCACAAATGACCGGCCTGCTTCGATTAGCCAGGTGTTAGAGATTTGAAGTGCTTGCTACTTATCAAATGTTCATCCTCTTTTTGTTAGAGGAAGATTTTGAAAAGTCTTCAAAGATTAACACCTATCAGCTGTGCGGAGACCATTTGAAACATTAAACAGAACTGCAAAGTAAAACAGGTGCACACATGAGATTATTCTCTGTCGATACTTGCAGGCTTATCTCGGATACTCAACTTTTCTGCGTCGTTACCCAACTTAAAGCTTTTTTATCGAATAGCACAAAACATTGATGATTTCAATGTGAATTAAATGTGAGAATCTACCATTTGCATTCTATTCCGGTCGCAAAAATTAAGAACCATCATAGTTTATCTTCACTTTTAGATCCAGGCAAGATCAAATTCACTGACCATTTATCTTACGGGTTGTACGAAGAATAGGAGAAGCGCCCTTTTATAACAGCGTATCGGTGGATCTTTTCCACGCCTCAGAGTAGCTTTTACTAGCCTGGGGTATTCTTTCAATGAGTACACAGTGAGTTTGCAATTTTTTTCACATTCCGCTCCGAATGAAGCCAAGATCATGAAACATTGAATCCAGCGATATATTTCTGTCCACTCATTTTCTTGCTTTTAATCGATGGAGTATTGCTAGTAGAAGCATATGCCACTTCACATATACTTACCAAATCTACAGCACGCTGTGTTTCTATCATTGTGTAAATTGATATTTTTGAAATCACGATACGTGTATAGATATCAAGATAAGCTTTTTCAATAGGTAAAGCCCTTCAAAACGAGACTAGAAACCTCTTTCTTGTAAGGTACCTCTCCCGAAATTCCATTGCAAAGCAAAGCCGTAGTTGTACGGAAATACATTCTTTTCATTTATGCACTTTGGAACGTATCTTGAATCTCATTGAGAATAATAATAATCATATTGATATACGAATATTTTGATAGGGTAACCTATCAGTATGTACAGTACTGTTATCAATAGGGTCCTGCAAATTGGAAATTGCATTGTAGAATTGGGCGAACTTTTACATGCAACGTCCACCTAAAATCCGTCAGAATTTTGTTGGGAGATTTGTTGTTACTTTGCGTAATTGATTGGAAGTTCCTAGGTGGTAATAATGCACTGTAGATGAATGGCATTCACCTATCAAGGCACTGGTGAGATCCATCAAATTACCCATTTTAAGTACTTGAACGGTGCATGGAGAAACGGCCATGTAAACAAAAGTTAAACCGATATCTTACATGGGTGATCAGACGCTCTCTTTGAAGCTTTCCTATGATATGTGGAAACCAAGAGAGATAGATAGATGTGTGCTGTTTTCAGTAAGGGAGGCCTATTGAAATTCTTTCGCAGTGGCGCACAAGGGTGCTTGGTATTTACTCTTAGGC
Source organism: Pseudorhiza aurosa (assembly GCA_964026355.1). Taxonomy (NCBI): domain Eukaryota; kingdom Metazoa; phylum Cnidaria; class Scyphozoa; order Rhizostomeae; family Lychnorhizidae; genus Pseudorhiza; species Pseudorhiza aurosa. The sequence goes on along the minus strand of OZ032125.1, from coordinate 4,416,561 downwards.
AAGCTTATCGTCATAACAAAAGGAAGAAATTTCATTCTAGAAGTGAATCTAGCTAACAATTATGATTATAATCATGATTGTCATCATTGATCATCATCAGCAATCATCATAATCAATCATCATTATCATCATCATCATCATCATCATTGTCATCATCATCATCATCATCATCATAATCATCATTATCATTATCGTCATCATAATCATAATCATCATCATCAGCATCATCATCATTGCCTTTTAACTTGGATTACAATGAGAGATCAAATCTGTTAAATTTTCCTAAAACGAATGCATAGTAGTTGGTGTTTCTGAAAACCTTAGTTAAACTGCTAAAGTTGTATTTGCAATCCACTTCTGCTTGTCTCTGTTTGGCTTATGCGAGACGGCTCCTTTGATACTTACGCATCCTACATATTTCATTGCACAAAGGGAATTATAAGCAGCCAGTTATGAAAAAATTTATTTTTAGATGAGATTGCCTATAATCGGATTTTCGCAGTCGTGGCTGTTTTAAAGTGAGCATAAAAATTGGGTTTAGACTCGCCCCATATTGGAAGTCAGCAAGGGAGAAGACTTCATATCGATTTAAATGCGCTCATTACCAAAGAGGCCTTAAAAATAGATTATTCCTTGCACAGCGAGCACAATATTGATCTATGAAATCCTGCATTCTCTCTATCTTCCCCAGGACTGCGTCTTTCTTTGATCATTCCGCAAAGCATTCGTGCTAGAGATTGCTTTAAGTTTTTCCACGGGAAATTAGAATCATCTCAGCATTATCAGATTTGGGACTCGAGTTAGTGAATTCAGACAATTATATGCATCGGATCACTGTGGCTTTGACTGGAAGGCATTGGCTATGATGGTTCGCAAACAAAATCATTAACCAATTTTGGGTTTTTTGAGTTCAACTCCTGCACGTATCGCAATAAAAACACAATTGGTGGGGACGGCTGCAGGATATCACTTTATAGAATCCTTTTTCCCTATCAAAAACTCAGAGCCCTGTCTCTGGCTTCTACCTCGCAATCGATTATGCGACACAGCTAGCAGTTTTTTACAATCAGTCATGAGTTGTCTTATAATGGGCTTTGATGCAAATATACTTAATTGTTATGCTTCTAACAAGTATTGTTACAAGTACACGTTGTTAAAAAGTAACACTCACGAACCATTCTGCACCATGAGTTTTTCGACGTTTTGAGCAGTGGTGCAGAGATAGAAAGAGATCTAGGGGGTTCTACTAACGGAGTGAGTTTGATATGTAGCGAATAAAATCAAATAAAATCGAAGAGAAATTACCACCTCAACATTTGTTCCTTTTAACAGCAAAACTCATTTAAAACTTTGTTGGGTACTCGATTTCGAGCGTAGCAGAAACCAGAGACAGGGCTCTGAGTTTTTTTCCTAGGGAAGTGGAATTCATGGGGTGGCTTTCCGTTGCCTTCTTCACCAATGGCGTTTTAAAAGTGATACATGGAGGAATCGAACTGACAACCGCTGTGTTGGGAGTCCGCATGCTTAACCACTACGCCATAGCAAAACGATAAATCCCTTGCGAAATTAGAAGATGGAGCCATTAACTGCACAAGAGCACAAAGGATTTTTCAGAAAATCGAAGCAACTAGGGGGGCTAAAGACGTCTCACAAATCTTGAAAAAATAACTGGGAGGTCTGACTTTCCCCCCATTCCTCTACAGTCCAAATTGATTGTTAGGTCAGATGACCAGTCCATTTCCTCGCCACACTTAACATCTAGCTCTACGCCATGTACACGTTTTTTACTGCTGGGTGAACAGGTAACAGGCCGAGGGAAATGCGAACGAACGTGGCTTATATCAGGAATCCTGCAGGCAATCATGTGTTCTGACCCCTATGCCGATTGCCTCTCCAGACTCGACGTGCAGCTGAATAATCTTAAGAAAATCATAAAGCATATAAGTATACAAGATCCTATCACCAGCAATTTTGGTGCAAATGCTTCTTTTTTGGTGTTTCCATATATCCCATCAAGTTAAAAAACTGCTTCTATGCGTCACCTTTTCAACACAGAGGTTTGCCGTTGAAAATAATTGTCAGGAGGTTCTTTAACTTTCCCATCAGAGACAAATGCTTGATTGGTGTCAATATTGAATGACATCAGGGCACACCGTTTTTCAGGAGAAGTTTGCGAAATTCGTGGATTAGACAGTGAAACGTATAAAGAGTACGAATGAGTTGAGCTTCTGGTGGTCCTGACACTCCTCAGAGGAACAGAAATAATCTCGCTGATCTCCTGAGAGCAATGCCCTTGAATAATGTATTGTTGTTGCATACTGTTTAATTTTCTCAAAGGTTGTGAAGTTCAGCGCTTCACAGACAGCCTTTGAAACACACACTTAGACAGAAGTCAAACAGCCAATGCCTACAAAGGACCTTGTCTCCATTTGAACAGTCATTTCCAAACATTGCAAAAAAGGGCGACGAAGATAGATGTTTATGCAGCCAAAAATTATGCTGTTCATTATGACTTTCTATGGCTCGATTCAATTTACTGTAATTTTCATTGATTTCTTTAACTCTATTGCCATAAAGCCTAGCTTTGTGAAAACAGGGATATAACGAGTCAGTGCAAATGCCATGGATAATCTAGCTTAATTGCCGTACGCCCCTAATGTGGTTCAACATGCTTTTGACCTCATAAGATCATTAGATGCAGGTTTTCACTGGAAACTAAATCAGCTAATGCTTTAACTTAATGATTAAAAGGCCCAACAATTTAATAATTTATCATCTTTAAGGATGATCCTGCATATTATGATTCATGATCTTGAGACTTTCAATGGATTCTGAGAAGGTTTTCTGTTATTATTCTGAAGGCGTGGCCATTGATTATCAATATCCCAGCCAATGTTCAACTGAGTTCAATTCAGCCACTCAGATAAATGCACGCCCTTATCTTGCACCGCTAAACCAACTCTTGATGTAAAATCATTTTAAAAAGTCGATTTGTTGTTAGCACATAAGTAATTACGTCATTAGAATGCAGCAAAATTATGCTAGGCTCAGGTTGAACGTCGAAAGTTTTCTGGCTGGAAAGAAAGCCCAGAGCTGAATCCACATCTAACTACACACAGCTGGCTTTTCTAAATTAAAATCTTCATAGATTTAATGAAGACTAGCAAAAATTTCAAAGAAACTAGATTTCAAAGTTAAAAATAAAATCTCAAATAGAAAATGATTTAGTCTGAAATTCCCAAGTTTTTGATAGAAACTTTACATAATCTGCAATCGCATAAAACACCTTTCCATTCTGTTATTCGTTCTTTGAAATCCTAACTTGCTTTACAGTCTTTGAGAAGGATTGGAAGTTTGGGCGATGTAAGCAGCCTCTGTTCTGAAAATTTTATATTTCCAAGTAATCCTCTATAGTGTATTGGTTGAGTGCAATAAAATCGTCACGCCTAGGCTGAGGCTTTGTCGAGCTGCAAAACATTCCATCGGTATTAAAATCACTCCAGTTAAAAGTGAATCTGTTAGAGGGATAATTGAAGATACGAACACAAAAGACACTACTTCTGCTTCTACAAAATGCTGTCTGCCTTCTTAGAAGAACATTCTGACAGGGATGACAGTCAGAGTAGAAAGTCAGCTGATGATGTGAAAGTTTGTAGCTATGGTTGGCACTCTGATTAGAGTAAATCAGCCCACAGTGGTAGCGAAAGTGCCCGTGAACTGAAAACGTGCACAATCAGTCGAAAGTATTACATATTATCCACCCCGGATGTAACAGCTAAAAGAGAAATATATAGAATTATCTACACTATTTTAGAGAGCTATTTAAAATGCTTGTAAGAAAGTCTTAATGTGTTTACATTGATGTCATACATGGCACACAGCTATAGTCAACCATACTCATTCTATCTCCAAGAAGCCAATACTCTGGTTTGCGATTCCATCTGTTAGCAAGAGGCTCAGTGCACGTAAACAAGCAACAGCTTATCTTAGGATAGATCTCTCGCGTTTGGTGTCAAGATAGCTCAATGGTAGGATTCTTGCGCATTGATCCTAAGGTCATTTGTTCGAATCCAACCTCTGCTAAACTTTCACTTGGAATGAAGAGAGTTCCCAGTTTTCTGTAATTCCAGGCGTAGCAATCACGAGGTGTGGTCAAATCGAGAGGAGGGACCTGGACATTGCTCGACAAAAAACGTCTCAGTGTCAGAATTTCTACCTTTGACATCTAGATAGAATATAAAAAATGTCATTCAAAGTGTTAAATGATAATCAAATCAAAATCGAAAAAGGAAAGCCTCATCTTCCAGGCAAATTCAAGGTTTTAATTTCATATGCCCTCCATGTATTTTATATATCACTTCAAAATCAAAATCAAAGCTACAACGTAATTTTTTGTACCACATACAGCGGGAAAGGACACTGAGTCATCTGGTCCCAACTTTATAGTGATCACTATTTAGCATATTTACACCAAGGTAATTAAAGTTCATCTCACATCAGATGTCTCACGATCTGCAGAAATGTCGTCATATCACTGACTCTGTCCATTACAACGTTTCATTTTCATCTGATTTAATTAAGGGGGGAGGGGGGGCAACCCTTCAGCCGGAGCTGATTTACAAGGAGCCCCCACTTTAGAACATTAATTGAAATCGATATCTAGTTAACTGAATTATAAGGTCGAATAAATTGCGTTAACTTAATTGCTACGGAAAACAAAACGCTAAGAGTGTGCAACAAAAGTTCACAGCTAATGAAAACAAACAAATAGACATAAATAGTAACAATAAATAGAAGATAGATTATTAGAAGAAAAATTAATTCTAAGTTGACTGTTTGAATTTATTCAGGAAATAGGATTGGGAGAAATTTCAGGCGACGTCATTGGGGTGCAAAAAGTGGTGTAGTGCCATTCATAATCTTACCGAAGCGCTTTATCAGAGGTGCAATTAAGTATTTGAAAATGCCAACGAATCTCTTAAACGCATGCGAGTAGACCTCGCGTGATTCGAAACACCTCGCCTTAACCACTCGGCCACACCGCCATAAATAGACACTGAATAGGTGCTGACTAGGCTAGCCCTACGTATGAATTGCTATGATGAAACACAAATAAATTCGTGACAATTAACCTTGTTTTTTTATGATATGTGTGCTCCGAGCTGGCTCAATTATTTCATACGGCCGGCTGACGTCTATGGGAATTCAAATTTGGCCCACCTTTTAAAAAAAATAGGTTGCCGTCCCCTGCGGTAGATCATTTGTGCGTAGACAAATTCGCAACTTGATGGCAAACTTGATATCCGAGCATACTTGATCTGCTAATAGCAATTTTCTCTTGTTCTACATTGCGGCAGCCCATGTATCCAGAGAATGGGTTCCACTGATTACAGGCCCTATGGCAGCTCAAAGAATAGTGATAGGCGCAGATGCTTGATTTGCTGGTTGGAACCTAGAAACAACAGAACGCATAATTACTGCCACGGGATACTATGCTACGATTACAGCATTATCGTAGATAATGATGTTAATCTTTGACAAATGCAATTTTTCTCCTTTTCCTTCATTACTTTGCATCCCAATTTCATGCATTATAGATCAAGTGTCGGTTGCATATAAATATGTATGCTCTATACAAGCTGATGCCAATCATCGGTTGTAGGCCTATGTATATTATTATACTGATTAGCCACTTACAATTCACTCAGTGAACAGTAAGTAGAGTTTCATCTGCTAGCCCTAACAAAGAAGGAAAGAAGGTGACAGGCAAAATAGGAGAGACTCTGAGAGAGAGAGAGAGAGAGAGAGAGAGAGAGAGAGAGAGAGAGAGAGAGAGAGAGAGAGAGAGAGAGAGAGAGAGAGAGAGAGAGAGAGAGAGAGAGAGAGAGAGAGAGAGAGAGAGAGAGAGAGAGAGAGAGAGAGAGAGAGAGAGAGAGAGAGAGAGAGAGAGAGAGAGAGAGAGAGAGAGATAAGATCAAGTTTGTTGATCTTAGATTTGAAAGAAGACAAGATGTAGCATTCGGGAAAGGAAGAAGAAGTCAGGATGTTCCATAAATTGCATGTTCTTGGTTTCCTGGAAATTTGTTCTGAGGCTGTCTGTCTAAAGTTATGTCAATTTTATCAGGAAAAGCTTTGATTTCTATGCCTACACCGTGAATGTGATATATATAGAAGAACTCATTACTTACCAAGATGCAAAGGCATCATCTTGTTTGCCGCTTCTTGGAGATCGTTTTTGCTGCTTTCCTCTTTCGGCTTGTAGAAGGCATCGTTTCCTCAATCTCTAGGCATTTGCAATAGAAAGTGAACTTGAAGGACACACGCTGAATGCATCAACAAGTCAGTGGTATATTAGTACATTACACTTGAGAAATACATCGTCTACCAGACAGCTGACTTAGGCCTACATGTAGTGAAAATTTCCAGGAAAGCTTTCCGGTTCACAGAAAAAGGCATATGGAACGGTGTTCCTGCAGCAAAGAGACAGTCAATACAGCATTCCGATGCATCATAGCCACACTTCACCGCTGTTTGGGACCTTCAGAAGCTGGATTATCCATTCGAAAGTAGATATGTGGGTTCGAGATGTGTGTGCTACTAGGTCTTCAACATCTATAAGAATCAGAACATAGTTCCCAGTTAAAGGTATTTTACAGATGCCGACAACAGTTTCGCCTATATCGCCGGTAAATTATTGGCAAACAGATTTGGTCGCAGTTTGCATTATTTCTTGAAAGGACACGTGCTAAGATATTGCATAAATTCAACCAAAAAACGAAAAGCTTTTTGCAAATTCCAAATATGCCGTTGGCGATCTCATCAGGAGATTTTGTAGAAATGTGATTATGGTTGTATTGCATTCTCCATTTTCGTCCATAGCCTTTGGGAAATTTTCGTCTCTTGTTTTGCTCTTCTTCAAAGTGAATTTTTAATGGCTGTCTTCGAGAGTCTTATCACAGTTTAATTGTTGAAAAAAGCTAAGGAATCGTAACAAAAGCTCGCAGGAGACGATGGCAAACAGAATAATTAGGCTGCTGAAGGCTTTGTTCATGCGGTGCTAGCAGATGCTTTTGTAAATTGAAGTGAATTTCGGAACATTCGTCTTAACTCATTATCACCTTATGTTAATTCTAAGCTAGTTAAATGGAGCATAGCGGCCTAGAAAAAAGCCTATCAGAGCTTCTTCTAAATTGAAACCTTTCATTCAAGCGCACATATTGTCTTGACGTGTCTTTTTCATCCACAGAAGCTCGCGTTCAATCTGCATGCTTAGCTTTCTCCGATGTTAACACATGACTGAAAATTTTTCTTCTCTAAGCGTTTGTCTCACGTAGGGATCGATGCTTGAATGGCAAGGTCGTGAATAAGCAGCACACTATCATCTATGTTTGGTCGTCTCCTCTTTGATACAATGATCGTAGAGAAAATTCGAGTTTGTGATTCGTCTTCTTCCGTCCAAGGCTTGATAGAGCGAGAGAAGCTATGGATCAAGTCAAAGCGACAGAAGAAAATCAAGAAACATTTCAACAACATGGTGAAGTTTTCGACCTTCCATGGCTTGCAGTTCTGCTTCAAAAAGGAGAATCCGTTACGTAGAATCTTTTGGTGGATCTTGCTACTCGTTTGCAATGGATTGCTAATCCAAAAAATGTTCGAGAGCACACAGAACTTCCTGGCCTATCCATTTAGCACGGCAAAGTCTGTGAAGTACAACCAAAGCTTGACGTTTCCTGCTGTGTCTCTATGCAACCTGAACGATATGAGACATTCCCGTATGCTGGGAACGAAATTGCACCAGGCAATCCTCAGACGAGACCGAAACATCTCATCGCAGCTGAGCGGTAACGAGTACAAGGAAACAATACGACGGGCCAATCACAGACTAGAAGACATGCTATTTGATTGCAGAATAGATGGCACAGACTGCTCATCGAGCGATTTTTCAAGGTTCTACCACAAGCAAGGTGACAAGTGCTTTACATTCAATTCTGGGACACCCGGATACAAGTTTGTCCAGATAAACAAAATAGGCCCACAGCACGCTCTAGAGATGACGATAAACATTGAATTCTGGGATTACTACGACGATGCGGTGCAATCTGGCGTTCATCTAATTCTTCACGGGCAGGAGGAGACACCTGTAACGATGCAAGGAGAAATGATATCTCCAGGTTATATAACATATGTAGAGGTGAAAAAGCAAATGGTGAGTACAGGATATGAGTATTCTAGCAAATCTGAAACAGACATGTGGCGCCGTGGCAATGGCGATTTATCACACACCTTAGTGTTGCTATGGTCCTCTCCATTTTTCGCAGAACATTTAACTTGATCTGCGAATATCCTCTTGTTATGGGTCAGTGAATATCGATGTGGGTTTCAAAAAAGGAGAATGCCCATTTTCAATTCTCTACAAAAGCGATTCTTTTCCTGACAACTGTCGGATTCGAATCCTTTCAGTTTTCAAGAAGCATTTTGAAACAGATTGCTCAAGGAGAGACACAGATGTAGCTTCCTGGAACGTTTCTCATGAGAAGCGCTTAGCTTGGCTTGTAACGCAAGTGCCATGTGCATTATTTAACTTTGTGGAGAATCAAAATTCTTGCTAAGGGTTACCTGTCTCTAGATTGGGACGTTGCTGCAAATTTTTTTTACGAAATTTGGTATGACAAATGCATTCCAAGAGTCTACTTGTAAGGGCTTCAACTTTTTGAAATACAGAGATCCAGTACAAAAATTAGCGAAATATAAAGCGGGAGTAAGCCATGATCACGCTGATCACGTTCAGTTTCGTCGTTCATACGTCCATCTACCTTGCAAAGCTTCTCCCACCGTACACACACTCTGAAGTCGACAGCGCGTTTGTCTACGACAACTGTCAGAGATGTTGGCTCACGTGCATGGCCTGTAGTATACTTGAGAATAATGATGATAGCAATGATAGTAATAAAAATAGCAATAGTAGTGAAAATAATGAAAGTAATAATAATAATAATGTCGGGAACTGCAAGAATACTGAGAAAGGTTCTTGAAACCTAAGCCTATTTACTCTACCTTGCTTTTGGGAAGAAATTTCTAGGGACTCTTCCCTGTGATCAAAATAACATAATAACAATGATTATAATACTAGTAAAAATAATAACAATGATAATGATAAATGACGACGAAGATAATGAAGATAATGAAGATAATGCAGATAATGAAGATAATGCAGATAATGAAGATTATGAAGATAATGATGATGATGATGATGATGATGATGATGAAGATGATGATGATGATGATTAATCTTATGTAATATACTGTAAAGGCTTAGAGCCTATCTCACACAATTCATTTCATTTAAAAAGCATTTATTTACTCGAAAAATTGCAATAATGGTAGACAAAGATCCTTGATGCAATTACCAAGCCACTTCTTTTACTAGAATAACGAAACTCTATGCTTGACATGCCACTGACGGCTTATCTATCTCTTTTTAATGAGTTATGACAGCCTGTTTTGTCTTGCTTTGCTAACATTTTTTACGATTTTTGCAGAGAATCAATCTACCAAGTCCTTACAAGACGAAGTGTGGCAGTCTGAAACTCAAGTACTTTAAAGGCTATTCAATGCATTTGTGTTGGCTAGAAAAATTAACAGATCACGTTGTGAGTAGCTGCGGTTGCAAAGAATGGTTTATGCCAGGTACGGTGCACATACTCTGCTTAAAACCAAATGTAATTTTCAGCGTTTTGCAAAGCAGAATTGAGGAGTTGAGCTTGCAAAACCAAACATAAGGCTGGATCAAAATTCATGTTCTTGCTGTATCGTGCAGGCGTCATACAATCTCGCTTCCTTCCAAAATCGCTCATGTTTCGTTTCCTTGCCAGATTTCAATGCCAAACCTGGATTTTTAGTCAATAAGTTAAATTTATATTAAATCTATGACGTCTTATTATCGAATGAATGCCAAACAAACAGTAAGCGTACTTTACTTTCTTAAAAACTGTGCTTGTACAACCTTCGACACCTGCTTCGATTCTTGCTTTCTTTTCTAATGAAAGTTAGTCGTCAACGATTTAAGGAGCTGGTATTTTGTTTAGCCAATTCTACCTCACATGGCCGTAAATAAGCATGGATATTGATAGCAAGGGGCTCCCGGTATAGGACTCAACTTAACTTTTGAACGAGAGCAGAAAGATAAACGCTACTTATTGATAGGAGGAAAATAAATAGATAAGGTTTGAACTTATTTGTCATCGCTTCTCAGCGTCTCTCGTTTGGATTATTGATAATAATCTTCTATTACTGCGTCCGTGGCCCAGAGGTAGAATGCTCGCTTTATGCGCGGTAAATCGGGGTTCGACACCCGGCCGAGTCATACCAATGCTTTGAAAAAAATATGGTGCATTCTATTTCCCTGCTTATCATTCAGCACTTCGGGAAAGAGCATGGGAGTGAAACACTCAGTGCTACGATATGGCCAGTCACCAACTGTAGCATTCACTGTGCTTGCACAGCTGTGTGGCCCGAAGGCTAATGAAACGGAGATGGCCCTATTCACCAAAGATGGTGACAGAAAGAGCTTCCACTTTGCCTTTTTTTGATTTACTTGAAGCATTTGAATTTTTTCAGGTAATTATGTTGTTTGCTCACTGAAACAATTGGAACAATGTCTATGGGGAAAATGGGGTAAGATTCTTCTCAAAATTTGTTGAATTCTTTCAATTCATCACAAAATCCCCATAACAATCAATTGTTACTATCAACAATCATTGTAATCACTGATCATCAATGATCGTCATTATTTTCCCTGTCATTTTCACCATAGTCAATTATCATCATCAAATCAAAAATGATCATTTATCATCAACCATAGTAATCATTGCCATCACGATGATCATCATGCCATCATGCTTGCTCAGTGCAATTGAATTAAACATCAAAATTGAAATCGAAATGTTATACTCACTTTTTTCTACTTTGAATAACTTCAACCAAGAAGTTAGAGTTAATGAATCTTTTTCAGCTGACTTTGACAAATTCAAAAAGTATTCCTGTCCATTGCCCTGTGTGATTGAGAGCTTTTCACCCAAGACCTCGTTTTCTCGCTTCCCATCCAATGAGGATTCAACAAAGATTTCTGATGCATTGAAATTAAATGGAACTCGAGCTGAGAATCACAAATTTCTCAGGTTTGATATCAGAATTCGATTCTAGTCTCCTTTAAGTTGTTGCATGCAACTTTTTCTAGCTTTAGCTAAAAGCCATTAAGTCAGATTTATAGATTTATAGCTGCTTCGGATAAATTTTATCAACGTTGCAATTAAATGTTAGGTTTCTATCCATACGGTACACTGCCTTAGCATTTGAGTTGTTATCCGTATATTCCTTGCTGAAGACGTTTTGCAGTTGAATTTTATAATTCCCAGCCTAGATGGACCTGTAAGGAACTTTAAATGAGATTGATAGCATTTCAAATCTATCGTCAATGGCTAGCATAATTTTGCTTAATTTTTTGAATCATCGTTTACATTCGAGGTCAGTTTGCTTGAATTATTATTCCGGTTTATATACAAGCAGTAGGATTTTATTTATGAATGAAAAAATGAATGAAAACACAGTTAGGTTGCTATTGAAGACTGGGAGACCCTTAGGAACAATCTTGTTTGATAAAACTTTTCCAAGCCATCTGTTCTCCTTGCTGACCCTCTGAAATGATTTTATCCAAATTTATACCTCACGAATTTGCCAACAGATATGGTGGCAGGATTTTATGCACATGCATAAATGAAAATTAATGCTTTGATTCAAGTTTTCAATTTCCTCTCCAACGATATTTTGGATCTTACTTGCAGGGACAACTTTTTAAAGATTGTGGTGTACTACGGCGATCTCAGCTACGAGTATTTGGAGCAAAAACCAACTTATGATTTGCTTGTGTTTCTAGGTAATTCCAAGTTTCACTACCCAACAAAATAACACAGTTTATGATCCCTACCAGTTTCAACTTCTGAGATCAAATTACAAATAACGCAATATTTTCGCTTTTTGCGTTGTTTATCGTTTATTAATGCCTTCATTCTATCTGACATATCCCTCAATTGAAGATTTTGCAGCACTGCAGCAAATCATTGGTGGTGCTTGTTTGCTCATTATTGATTTTTTCGCCTCCAGTGAAATGAAACTCTCTTCATTACTATAGATCAATTTTTTGTCTGATTGATACCTTTAAGTCTTGCTTCTTTGTCAAAAACTTTATCCCTCTTGTCTTGCTACATGGCTTTATACATGACTTGCCCATTGCTGTCTCTATGCATTTTTTCAACCATGTTTGTTAACTCAAAATTACGTAATATGCAGGGAAACTTTTTGGTCCCTTCAATTGTAAAACTAAGCTTCGTCACCGTATAAACTTTTAATTTTCCCAAACGAGTACAAGCAGTCTTCTAATTTTCAATATAATTTCGAACTGAATCAAATTAGGGTTGGCACATGAGCTTTGAGGAGATGACGGTTCAGATCGTGGTTGGAGCATATGTCTACAGTGCGGAAGGTCCCGTGTTCAAGAAACGCTCATCAATATTTCGCTTCTCCTTCCATATGTTCTCCCAGCAATGAACGACGAGCATACGTAAAGATGGGAAGAAAGGAACTGGCCACCTTAGCTCACAATGTCATGGCTCAAGATGGCACTTCTTTAACAAGGGGCTCCCTTATGCTAGTCTCGGGTATGGGACTCAACGCAACAACCTCAACTTGACTGCTATGGTGCTGCATCAATGATAGCTTGATTCGCATTCAGTTGACCTAATTAATGCCAAATTCAAGGGGAAGCAAACATACAAATATAATTTGAGTTACAGCTTGCTCAAACCATATACAATCAGAAAGATGACAGCTAACAGGTGTCCGCTAAACCCTCGCCGCAAAGAAATTGAAATTTCCCGTTGAAAAATCTCAAATGTGTGCAAATGATTTGCTATGAAATTATGACACTCAATCTTTTTGCTTTAAGGTGATATCGGGGGCCAAATCGGACTGTTCGTTGGTGCCAGCGTGTTAACATTTTTTGAATTCATTGACTGTTTCTTCATGTGCATTCATGCAAAATTTTTCGAGACTTTCAAGCCAAAGGAGACGAGACTTTGAAAACGAGGTAGGAATAAATAACTATGTCATTTTGTCTGGATTAGATGTCGCCGTATCCATAGATAGACAACGACAGATTGATAAACGAATCGTCGATTGACAAAAATTGAAGTTTCATTCCTGGAATTTCAATCTACCTATATGTTTGATTTGCAGCGCAGAAAGGCCTGTCAATGATGTGCAAGCCTTCTTAAAAGGACTTCAGTTGGGAAAACATCCCGATTCGCGAAGGAAAGACCCAGTTCTAGTCATCAAGAAGATGACACAGTACGTGCTGATGCAGCTGTATTCACCATGATAATCTAATGGAGCTACGTTTTAGCTGTATCAACCTAGAGCACGTTGCTTGCTGGTTTGCGTTGCGTAACATCGCTCGATTAGATGGTTGCCTGGCATCGAAATCGCTGTTGATAGAGCTGTTTAGCAGATCTGCTTTTCATCAAGCACCTTGCTTAGCATAGCCACCCCTGTGAAGGAGGGGCATTTCACTGTCGATGGATTTAAACTTGACCTTAAAATCAGGCTTGTCGTTGAGCCCTTTAAAAGTGTTGTCGTGTCTACTAATTAACTCCTGATGCGGAGTGTCCAAGCAGGTCTATGGGTCAGTGTCATTAGAGAGTAGGACAGCATTCAATCTTTAGCGTGCTTTCGTTCAAACCGATGCTTAATTGTCTTGCAAAACAGCTGCACAGGGATGAAAAATCCTCCCTGGGTAATCAAGTTAGTCATATACAGCGTTGATTCATCATTATTGCATGCTTTACTGTGTTTGATTACAGACAAGTAGATCACTGACCGTGGCTTCTTCGCTTCATTTCGCGAACAATTTTTGTGTATTCATCCAAAGGCCGATTATTCCGACATGGAGAAGCTGCGTCGGGCCAGCTGTACTTTAGCGCTTCCTTCCTACGTTGCCCACCTCATGATTTCTAGTTTTGAAGGATCACAGCCGGCAGAAAGCTTGACGAAGCCAACGATTCAAGTGAATGCAGGAAAACAATATTGCATTTTTTCGTCATGTGCAAAACAGACCAAAATTCGCCTCTCTGTGATTTGATGAATCAGAAATTCATCTTCGAATAAAGAGCTACGCATGGACAGATTCATTGGGATGATTTTCTGATGGAAGTAACGTTTCAGATCCACTTATGTCTACACGATCTTAAGCTATATCTAATCAGCTATGTACACTTTAAACTTGTAAACTTGCTTTTAACGATGACTACTCTGTTAACTACGTCGCATGCTCGATTTCGAGCGTAGCAGAAACATAGACCCTTAGCTTTTTTCTAGGGAAATGGACTGTACGAGATTGCTCTACAGTCGCTTTCCTCGCCACTTGTGCTTTATTGTGGCACTTGCAGGATCCTAACTCATAAGCCCTGCGTAGAGAGTCTGCACGCTTAACCAGTACACCACAGTACAACTACTTAGCGTCTGAAGGCGAAATGGAGGATTCTGGGAGCTATATTTACTGACCATGGTTCTAGTCCTTCCTCTTGGTGTGACAAAACCACGTCATTCCCATTCCTAGGATTCCCTTCGTGGTAACCCCTGACAATTGGAGTTTTAATCAAGCCCATCAAACACTGAGGCATCCCGAATTCTTTCTATCAGTTTCAGCCTTGTTGAGTAGATCCAAGCAAAGTTTCTATAGGTGATGAGTTTGAAGAGCCACTTGACTCTTTGATAAGCTTCGAAACAGATGTCATAACATCATTGTCACAGAATTACATTTTCATTCGTTGGCTTCCTTAAATTTTTGTAATGCAGTGTGTGTATTGAAACGATATAGGAGACATCAATTCAGTGTACGAATTTGATTCTTTAGGATTTGCATAAAAGTGAGACTTCGGTTCTAATTTGATCAGGTCTAAAATCTTTACAAAGTTAACCAATGCATGGCGGTATTGTTCGCATTAAATTAGATTTCTTTTATATAGAAAAGTCGGTTGTTGGGCTTATGAAATCGAAAAATTGAACTTATGCAGCTTGTTTTGTTTCCTGTGCCTTTTGCGAGTTCCTTCAACTTTTTGACGTAGCGCTCGGGGTGGCTTTCAAAACTTTTATTGAACGACAGATAAACCAAGTCAGACATACATGATGAACATTGGACACAACGCTTGACATGAGTATTACAAAACCAGAACTGACTAATGGTGTGACCAGTGATGTGCTCTTACTTTCTGTCTGGAATCTGAGACAATTACTGCATCACATACTCGATTACAGGAACCAGTGACGAGACTCTGAGGTTTTTTTTGAGGGAAGTAGGCTTCTAGAATGAATTCCCATTGCCTTCCTCACCAATGCTTTCGCTGTCTCACGTGCAGGATTCGAACTCACAACCTCTGCGATATCATCCCACGCTCTTGACCACTACCGGGTTTTAATGCTTTCAGAAGGTTGTATGATTTCTTGCCAGGGAGCCGAATTGTTGAATTGCTTGATTGATGTTTCTCTCCATACAGGGTGTTGGCTGACGTTCTCCAGCCCCCCTGGCTTCTACACCTATGAATAAGATTGATGAGTAGTCTGGATTTTTGTCTTGAAAACGCTAACTGCAGCATCAATGGAGTTCTATTAGGAACTTATCAAAGTACCTACACTAAACAAGAAATCAAACTTGTAGCCATTCATTATATCAGCATATTGGTTCGCTTCTTCTTAGTGAAGTTTCAACCTATGCAATCAATCTGTCACTGCCCTTCTGGTACCCATATCTTCTGGCGAGTTCAAAACTACTATTTTGCGTCCCATTCTCATGCTGTAAATTCACAGCGTAAGAATCTTATCAGCCTAACATTGGCCTTTCTACAAAAGAGATTCGGGCAATTCATCAGCTGTTCAATGACGACCTAGATGGTATCTTCATTGAAATGTTCTAGCTACAACGCGGGTGAAAATTCAGCAGGTCGTGTTTCTCATCATGCAACTGTTGATATTCAATTCAATATCGTGATGAAGCTGTCCAACAAATTTTGCAGGTCAATGAAATTTCAGACAGAGATAGGATCATGGAAACCTTGTAAACAAGAATTGGATCTCCCATCGTTCTTAATTCAATATGCGTGACTTAATCAGGCTCACATCATCGGTTGAACTGTAAATCGAAAAAAAAAATTTTCTGAACCCCAACAGAAAACCTAACTTTTCTATGATCTGATTGAGGAAACGTTGCGAAGAAATACTCATAGAAATAGATAAATCTTTGAATTTGATTTTTCTGGAACGAGGTTGGTTTCGGGATAAAGATTTGTGAAAAAAATGCAAACCATCATTAGCTAAGTCATGAAATATGTACAAAGATACGAAGATCGAAATACAAATATAAAACATAATTATCTAAGGGACCAATGCAGCAATTTTAAAACTGAAAATATATGAGAAAAGGATCGATATATTTGAAGTAAAAATAGAAACATCTTTCTGCAAATTGACTATTGCAAAGGTGAATGCTTCAGTGGTATGCTGTCATCGATGGAAGGGTGCGTTGCGTCACATTTGGTAACGTTGGCAATCAAAGCTTTTAAATTGGTCGGTAATTCAACTTTTCTACTCGTCATTTCAAATTCAAATCACATAAGGACACTCGCTTAAGTTCCCTTTAGAAACGCTCTAAACAGCTGCAAGGCTAAAGAGATTGTCGTTCAGTGTCACCTGACCTGCTGCAAACTACTGGCTTTGATCTAATTCAGGCTTGTGTGGTTCATAGCAGTGGAGGATAATGCGGAGACTGCAGTGAGACTGGTGGCGCTTAGGCAGTGCTTCTCTCTTTTCTGCGTGCCAGACAATCTTGTTATAATTCAATATTTCCAACTACGGGTATTTGAGATATACTGTTTATAGAGATATTCGTAGTCTTCTTAAGCTTGCAAGACTATCTGACCAATGAAATAGACTATGGATAATCAATTCATTAATTTTTAACGGTATGATTGTTTCTTTGCAACGAAATCTATTTGTCAGGAGCAAATAATCCTATACTGTTTGCTCACTTATTTATTGCAACCTGAAGCAAAATCCTGTTAGCTGAGATTACGATTTGCCAGAGGATAAAAGTGCTCCTCAAATGTTCTCCTTTTGGGAATGATTTCCTTTGCTTGATGTCAAGCACCATCTGCCAACCGTAGAGGCTCTAACTCACACCTTCAGTCACTCTTACATATCTAGACAGTTTCAAATGGAATCGCTTTACATTGCAGAATCCTTGAGGGTATTTCTCAAAGGTGAGTTGAGCAAACCGCTTGCTAAAACGTCTTTACGATGTCGAATATTTTTTACCGAATTGGATTTCGCTCGAAGTCTTCTTCTTGTTATCATGCAATTTATTCATCATTCTTGCTATAACGGCAAAAATTTCCTTAGAAAGGGGAATGCTACCTAATTTTTAAGGAAATATTTATGTAGAATCTTTACTTTTTGCATCATTCAATATCATGAAATTATAAAGCAGTTACATATGTTTTATAGATTCCTTTATATCAAAAGCAGCAGGAATGTGCCTTGATTGATCTAGAAGATTTGAAATGTTCAGAAGTTTTCTGAAATTTACTAAAGGACTCAATTAAAGACCTTTTGCTAATCGGAAGCTAACCATAATTATATATTATTCTCACAACTCAAACAATTTCGGAGCAACTTCCCGGCGGATTCTCGATAATAAATATTGAAGAAGGATTACCAATCTGGTGGCAGTTATCGTTGCGTAACGAAGGAAAATTCCTTTTTGGATGAAAATCGTGATTCTTTTAATACATTTTGCTGTCCTGGGTGTCAAATTTGCTGAATTTATTGCAGCTCCTTTTGATTCTTGTGCAAAACAATCAAAGCACTTTTGGCGTCAGTGTGACCTTCTTATTGATGAAAAGGCAGCACAATTAATACCAAAGATTCAACATCTCCCAATATATGCGACTTATGAATTAGTGATTCATGTTGCAAAAAGTTTAGAGAAATTCGATCAAAAATCTAGTTGTACAATCCAGGCATAATTTCATAATTGATTACAACTGAAGTTTGGTTGAACAGACTTCGTGAAGAATCTCAATTTTCACGTAATACATTTTCAGTTCAATGGCTTTTATTTCTTTGAGCAAAGTTTGTTGAACAAACCAATCAACTCTACTAATATGTATTCACATGACAAACCGACACCATTATTGTAGCCTACAAGCAACAGGCTAGTCTAGCTATGGTTAGAACGATCAAAATATGTTTTCCCGTACTTCAGATTTCAAGCCATTATGGTTGTGATATTTCTCAAGGATTTTTTGCTCTAACCATTTAAATGTTTCTTTTTAATATTGATGACACTTTCATGACGTTTGACAGGGTTTGATATTCTCAGTTTAAACCATGATTTTCTGAGTGGTTAATGTTGGTATTTAACAGTAAAACATAAGCAAGCAATTATCACTTTAGGTCTTCTAAAATCTGCAGCTAGAGACTTATGAAAACAACCAATTCTTAGAGGTTTGAAACGAATAATTTTGCAAAGCCGTTCTGTCTCGCATCATAATGCGGTGAAAGAGGTGAAGCAGTGCGGTAGGAGGAAAACAGATAGGCTGCACACAACATTGAAAACACAAGTAGATTTAAGGAAACAATTTCTCGAGCAGCAATGAATCCTTTCACGGATTAATCCAACTCTTCTCCTCCATTCACCTCGGTCCATCATAGCATTCTTCATATCATCAGACTGCAAGCCAACGTCAAGCAATACTTGGTCAGTGTTTGTCGTATCACTGAATGCTTTATACTTAATTGATATATAAATTGAGACTTATGTGGTGATCTGCCTAAGATCTCCTCCGTTATACAGCAACGACGATTACGTCTAGCCGGCCACTGCTATTGAAGTAACGAATCTGTAGCAAACCTAATACTATGGAAACCGAAACGTGGTTACAGGAGACCCGGTAGACCTAAACTTGACTATGTCACCCTCCTTACGCAAGATACCAGCCTTACTTACGAAGAACTCCGCACAGCCATGTCAGATAGAGAGCAGTGGAGAAATTATCTGGATTCGGGTGCGCCCGATTGATAATGATGATGATGATATATAAATATTTTAAATTTCAAAATTACTTGAGTATCAAATAATTAAACAAATGACGTCCAATTGCGAATTCGCGCAGTGGAATATTTTTTTGGATAACCTATACAACGCTTTCGTATTTCGATATTAGCAGCTTCTTGCTATATATTTTGCATATTGTTTATATCTAATTTCGTACATTACATTTGTATATTCATATTTAATGCTTTTATACTACCTTTACGTAATCTTGACATTTCTATATACCACTTTTCAAGCATTCGCATATTCAATCATCAACAATGCCTTCATTTTGACCCCCAAGATAATACCATTTGCAACTATTCTCCAATGGCTTGTTAGAACAACTAGAAGCTCAACTCATTCACACACTTTCCAAGTTTCACTGCCTAATCCACGAACTCTATCCGACAAATCATCATTCATCCCTAGAACATGGAATCTATGGAACGTCTTGCCTTCTTCTTGCTTTCCTGAATCTTTCAACTTGCCATCCTTCAAATCTAAGATCAATAAACTTGATCTGATCTCTCTCTGCTCTCTTAGCCTTTCGCTTTCTTCTTTCTTCCTTTGTTGGGGCTTTGTATAGGCTAAGATGGCCTTTCCCCAACATAACTCACTAAAAAAATGGCAGCAGGAGTTCGAAAAATACTAAATAGCTTTGTTTTTACTGCACTGACAGCCGTACTCTTTTCAGGAGGCGCATACGTCTCAAGCATCCCAGTAATGGCGTTATTATGTTTTCCCCCAGCCAGTCGTAGCTGAATACGGCTAGACGTTTGGCAACACTTTTTGCCAAATATTTGCACATCAAAATCATATAAAAGCAATGCCTCATGTATAACTGCCTTTTTAGTCTCATATGGATGACAGCAGTGATGAATGTTACTCGTCTAGTGACGATGGATCTTTATCTGACTACATTCAACTGGGCTGCAAAGATGCAGACGTTTATCAAAGACTCGCCTGGATTTTCGATCGAGATGAAGACGTTGAGTCTGAATACCTAAGATACATCACAAGATTTCTCGCAGGTATAACACAATTATGATAACATAGCATTTTCTTTCGAATACAAATTCAACTGCAATTACAAAACTTCCTAATGCAGAGGTAGGTTGAAATTGGCTAGTCTGGTCTATGGGGACAAGGGAAGTCGAAACAATAGTGAATCACATTTGTATATGAAAATAGTTAAATGCATATTCACATGTAAATGTGATTTGAAGCATTGAATTGTTTTCAGTTCTTTTCTGCATTAGAAGATTTGGTAAGAGATGCGAATGGTTTGGTAAAATGAAAGGTTTGGAGACTGGGAACGTCTGCTGTTGATCGATGGAAAGGGGATTGCGCATCTCAATAAATCATTGTCTGCGTCGCCCTGAAGACGTCTAAAGTGGTCGTGGAAAGAGAGCGAATTGTGCAGGATTAGTTTGAGAATAACGTACCTTTACAGTTTTCTATTTGACTTAGAGGCGAGGTTCGTTTCAAAACCAACGGTTTGCTCCAAAACATAAAGACAGCCGGTGTCATTGATTTTTGCAAAAGATTCGGTCTTGATTCGTTTCCGGTTATGAATGATGGTGAGTCAGAGCTGGGTGTGTCACCTTACCGAGAAGATCCATTAATTGACTTTGACGATGTTGCAAGGAAGATCAAGTCAAAGTTATGGCGTCCTGTACAGCCTTCTTCGTCATGGTATACGACACGTTCCGCCGCAACCTGTTGAGCGGAAAAAATTTTATTCACGGCACTTCAAAGCAAAAATGAATGCTCTTAGTTTAGTGGAATGAAAAGACTAGATCAGCTTTCATCATTCCAAAGTGACTGAACTCTTCTTGAAGTAAAAGGTTGTCATGAATTGAACTATGTTGTAGGTGCCATCCAATTTTGCTAATTGCATACCAAATGGAGCACCAATTGATTCGGGGAGAGATTCATCAGCACTTCATTTGTGTGCTGTTCCCTCAAGACAGTGTGCAGGCACTGGTCCGCTTATTCCTTGTAACGTTGATTCCCATACTGAAGACAAATTATGGGAGCACCTTTTCAGAGAGGTATCATGTTCACCCACGGCATTGTGAGGTAAAGTATCCAATTCCTTTCCCGCCGTACTGTACCCCAGCTTTGCACCACTATAAATTTGCTATTGAATTTTCAGAGAGTAGTTGGAGAGCAACGACGCCTCGAACCCGGCACCCTTCTTGCAATAGAGACATGCTCTCTAAATTCCGTACATTCTCTTGTCTTTTTTCAGATATGGATAATCAAATGAAAAGACGTGAAGAGATGATTCGAAAGCGACGCATTGGCTACTACAAAAGGCAGCTGATTTCAAACTCCACGGTCCATGGCCTGAAAAATTGCTTTGATAAAAAGAGCAAATACCGACGGGTCATATGGACAATACTCCTCCTCATTGCCCTAGGACTTTTGCTGCAAAAGCTATTCGAAAGCACGGTGAACTACATGAGTCATCCTTACACAACCATGAAGACGATGCGCTACGAGAACAGTATGCAGTTCCCTGCCGTGTCAATTTGCAACCGCAACGACATGCGGCGGTCTGTCATGAAAGGCACGACACTGGACCAAATTATCAAGGGAAAAAACTTATCCCTGCAGGGAGATGAGTATCGAAATACGATTCGCAAGGCGAACCATCGACTAGAGGATATGCTGTATAGCTGTAAAATCCTAGGGGAATATTGCTCAGTTGAGGATTTCATTCAATTCAACAATGACCAGGGTGACCGTTGCTTCACTTACAACCACGGAACCCAGGGGCAGCCCATTCTGTTCTTCAATAAAACTGGGCCTACATACTCTCTGGAGCTGACGATAAACATAGAAGCACATGAGTACTATGAGATGAATGATGACGCAGGAATCAGTTTGATTTTGCATGGGCAAGATGAGACACCGGTGAAAATGCCAGGTGTCATGCTGTCACCTGGCTTCATCACTTACATCACAGTGAAGAAGAAGAAGGTAGTTCAACGTTTTACTTCCATTTTTTTTGTTTGCCAAGCAGCGGTAGTCAGGGTCTCTTTTAAGAATACTTGCCTAAAGTTGCAGCCATTCTTGTGCAGATAGCAAGAACGTCTCTCGAATACAAGACCTATCATTTCTTCCCTTTAGAACTAGTGTCGTGGTCACCAATTTAGTAAAATTGATCGTTCATGCTTTACTGATAATAATTCGCTTAAGCTCTTCTCGCATCACCAACGTATAATTTTACAGAATAGGCAAAAAGAAGATCACCACCTATTGCGCGTCTGTTCGTCTTCTCGCAAAACGTTGGCTGTCTTTGTTCAAAATTCGCTAAACTTCTTAATTGAATTCATGGCAAAAGGAAATGAAAATAGCTAGATAATCAGATGTGTGCACAATAGATGTTAAAGGTGTTGAGAATGACAGTTGCTGGTGCTGGGAGGAAGATAGTTTAATGATAACAGCATGCTTGACATGCTGATAGTTTATTCCTGTATACAAATTCGTATATCATCACCATTACTATTATTATGAAATATTGGGTTAGTGTTCACTAAACTAGTTGTGCATATGTCAGATAATTCTACCAGGACTACTTCTATTATGAATATTACAACATACATTGTAGTGGCAATGAATGTTATATATAGAAGGCTCTGGATTGTTCTACAGTGGTCCATTCTACAAAATTTGTGTGGCTGCCGTAACTCATTGACGTAGTTAATGTATGTAAACAAAGCACTTTTCATCCGTTGCATTCCTTAATTACGTCTTATGTTCACATTGGCTGATTCTCACTCACGAGAGCAGGCACATCTCAAGAGACTTTTGACAGATGGCTTTCTTCTTCATCGAGCCTTTCTTCAAATGTGCTTCCGATATTGTAGCCGGATTTTTTGTTGCATTTTTCTTTCGGTTGGGTGAGCCCAGCTTTTGTGTGACATTATTGGCAGGTTGCTTTGAGGCAAGGTGGTTGCATAATCGGTTACTAGCCGACAAAATTCAGTTCAGTTTCGGCAAAGTATCTTTCATAAGTTGAGATCACTTTCGTCGGTCGATATTCAGGGAACCAACGTGGAGGTTTCTGCATTGTCCTGTTTGATAGATGGTAATTTGCGCTATTAAATTCTAGGTGAAGAATCTGCCACCTCCTTTCAAGTCCAATTGTGGTAGCAAGAACCTGAGGTACTTCAGTGAAAGATATTCAAAGCATCTTTGCTGGCTTGAGACCCTCACAGATCATGTGATAAAGGAGTGTGGATGCAAGGAGTGGTTCATGCCAGGTATACAATCTCATGCGAAATGAAAAATATAAGCATGCTAAGTTTGGCGCTGATTTTAGGAATATATTTTCATTGGCATTGAATTTTGACCTTTCCTCCTTCCTTGGCAGGGGCCCATAAAGTCTGTTCTTTCAAAGAATCACAATCATGTATGTGGCCAAGCTGGTGTAAGTAATATTTTCATTGCTAGCCTTTTTATCTATAATGGTAGTTGTGTATCATTTGAATCTCTGCTTGAAAATGCAAAGTTAAGCACGACAGAGAATTTTTTCGCTCTTTTTATCGATCCAGCAAGATTCAATAAATACATGATGTATGACTGTCCGTTACCATGTGTCATGGATACCTACATGCCAAGTCTATCACTTTCTCGATTCACACTTGATGCCGAGGCTGATGGATTATCTGGCAAATTGAATATCACGGGAACAAAAGAGGAGAGGCAAGACACTATCAGGTAGAAGGCAATTTTATCAAGCCATTTAATTTCATGGACATTAAGCTTAGCTTTAGGTAGACAATTCTCTGACAAGATCATTAATCCTTCAAGTGGGGTTTGGCTTTAATGGCTTCTTTTTAGCATCAAATACACCCTCTGTTTTTGGCGAATAGGAAAACGTCCTCGTCCATTTCCATAGCCGTATGACCACCCAGCTAAACGAGCATAGTGAAAGCTACAGTTGGGGTTGGCAATCTAAAATTACTGTGTGTTCAACTCCGATGCTCCTTCCCAGGGTGCTGAATGCTAAGCAGGGGGATAGCATACACGATATTTCAACTATTTGGTATGAACCGACAAGGGACTTGAACTCAAACCTAATGTTTACTAAGCGAGCATTCTATGACTTGATAAGCGAGATAAAAAGGGTTGACTATACCATTTATAATGTAAACAGCAATATTCCTGCGAATTGGTCATGATTTCAGAAACAGTAAGAATGCTTTTGGCAGTGATTTTTTCTTTAAATTTTAGCTTTATCTATGAATGTGGTAATAGTAATAATGATACAATTCATTTATACATCGAAGCATTGCCGCTAGTCTCGCATTCTAAGCAGCAAAAAATGCAAAGTTAAAGAACCCTTCAAAATGTTTGAATGATGAGATATAGAGTAATCAAAATATCCTCAAAGTGCATGCTACTTAGAAAATATCTTCCCAGCCAATCTAGGAAAATTTTGAAAATATTTGACAGATCCTTCTGCCTCCTTTTTGCCTCATTGCATATCCTAAGCATTCACTCCTGCATCCAACTCTAAAAGCCTGTTACGTTCTCTAATCTCCTTGAGCCTAAATGCCCTGGCCTTTCCTTCAACAAATGTCTTCTAATTTGCTTAAGAACTCCTCCAACAATTAATATTACAAAGTTTAAGAAAGTCGAATAATTTCATAAGTCTAATAAGACAAAGCTGCATTAGTGCTGTCTTGCTTTGCTCTCCATTTGTTATTGATTCCGTCTTTGATTACCTTGAAGATTTTGCATATCCCCTGTGAAATTTCTTCTAGGGGCTCGTTTCTGAAGGCTGTCATATACTATGGTGAGATGAGATATGAGTACATGGAGCAGGTTCCATCCTATGACAAACTAGACTTCTTAGGTTTGTGAATTTTCCTTGCTTTCCAACTGTGCCCCAATCTTTGATTTCACCCCTTTTCATGCATGAATGAATGCATGAATTCATTTTGAACATCTCGGAAAGTAAAAACTTCATCACGAAACTCCCTTTCATGAATCGTACACTTTGATAAAACATCTGATAGTAAGATGGAGTGCTGAGGTTCCCAAACACTTCTTAAATCACGAGCTGCGATCAACAGTATAACCATACCAAGTGACGCAGGAGAGAAGTCGCTTCAACGCATCATGTGATGCCGCGCGGACCATGCGGTCAAATCATGACTATCACATGGCAAACAGTGATCATGGGGAATGCAAAACAATGCCAACTCACAAGATTTACTTGTCTGAAGATAACTGGAGGATCTCTGGTTTTAGCTACGCACAAAGTCACGTATGCTGTGCAGGTCTTAACTGCTTTAATGCTGCATCTTTCTTGGAGGACATCAAGAATAGCCAGTTGATTAATAGAAACAAAGGCAGCCTCTATAGGAAAGAGCAGAGATAATGCTTCTGCATTGCATACTGTACGATGCTGCTTAGCGTATTTTCGATGCGAGAGATTGATTAAACCAACACATTTCCAACGGCAGCATTAGATTAAAAGCAAATGCTATCACTGACTTCTTCTTGATGGTAAGAGTCGTGCAACTGGGTTTTACTCAAGCGGAAGTGAGAAGAGCTTGGGTGCCATCTAGCACGAACCAGGCGTATCCTCGTTCAAGCAATTTCAAAGTTCATTTTTAACTTTGTTCACCTCGCTTGAATCATTTTCTCATATTTGAGACTATTTTGAAATGCGGACAAGAAAAGAATTCTCATTTAAAACTGAAAACTATCATATCAGCCGATGAGGTCTAACCAGATTCTGCTTACTTTCATTGTAGCGGACATTGGCGGACAACTCGGTCTCTTCCTTGGCTCGAGTTCGATAACATACATGGAGTTCGTTGACTGCATTGCTATGATGATCTACACAAAATATTTCAGCATCCAGCCTTGATGAACTCATCGAGCTGCAAACTTGATCAAGCATCGTGAGAGAAAGACAGGATACATCTCTACCTGATCACATTTCCCTGTTCTCTGCTTCAGACATCGAGCTTCGGTAGCGTAGAAGACTCTTCAAGATTAGTTAGAAAGTTGCATGAAACCAAATTGTGCAAGATAAAAAGGATTTCATTACAGTGAATTCAAATTTAACTGTAGATAGGTTAAGATGAAAAATATTAAATGAATAAATACATGATAGTAATTAAAATAGAAAATCTCAAGTTCATTCGCTCTTGGGCACGAATGTTAAAACGTGTGAAGCGGGCAACGGATCGAAATGTGACGGAAATTTTACTGAGCATAACAACTGGGGAGCCACATTTCAACGAAAATAGGATTAACAAAGAAATGTTACCTATCATTCCAGCCTTTTCGTCAAAAATTGGATTTCTATAGAGCTTGACAAAAAATTTCCGAAATTGGTCACATTTTACCAAGGAATGTCGGGATTCAACATTTCACAAGCGAAACATGTTTCAACTTGACTTAGAAAGACCAACATGCAACACTCAAATAGAAAAAGTGAGTCGATTGAGGCCCAGAGTTTCAATCGTTAAAGTTGATCGTGCTTCATCTCTGTAGCATTTGAAGCTTGGGGTGGTAACAAGAGCACCTTGTGACATCATCGCAAGAGGAGTTCAAAAGAGGGATTTTCT
Organism: Pseudorhiza aurosa; assembly: GCA_964026355.1. Classification (NCBI taxonomy): domain Eukaryota; kingdom Metazoa; phylum Cnidaria; class Scyphozoa; order Rhizostomeae; family Lychnorhizidae; genus Pseudorhiza; species Pseudorhiza aurosa. The sequence goes on along the minus strand of OZ032125.1, from coordinate 4,389,759 downwards.
ACGAGCTCGTGAAATATGCAACTAGAAGGATTGCACTCATGCAGCGTGGAAAGAGAACAAAATAAGGTGTTAAAAAATTGCAAAATCGAGAAAAAAGCGCATGCAAAACAATTGAAAATGAGAAAAGAAGGTTGGGTCTGAATGAATCATGTTTAATCTGAGTGCAAAAATGTGAATCAGGATGAAATAAAAATGGTCGATAATGAATGGATAAGCAAAAGGGCAGTGCAGACGTGCATGAGATTGCAAATTTATTATCGCTGATGAGCTAAAAAATGTCGTTAATCTTTCTTTCTAATCGACAAAAAAGAATACACTGCTGCAGCCTGGTCGTCTCTGAAGCATCTTAATCGGCTATACGAAACTTCAACCTCACTCAGAACATATTTTTCCCTATTACCTTAACTGCATAGCTTTTCGAAGTCGTCGTCGTCTACATTTCTCCATGAAATCAAAATTTTTCAACTGCTTACTAAAATTCTCACGTTCCTCTTAACTATACGAAAAATTTATACAACAAATTTGAATTGTATTAGATTCCTGCCACAGAAACTCTGAATAGATCATTCGAAAGCGCCTTCAACAAAATTTGGGGAAAAACTGCCAATAAAATGCCATCCTACCCGCGAATTAAAAATTCCAAGCAACAACGAAACTTTAAGTCATTATTAATTAAAAGACGCAAATACAATTCCTAGCTAATAGAGGACTTCAAAATTATCAACACATAAAGGGATGAAAAAATTCGCTTGATAAGTTATGGTCACAGCCAGGTCATATCGAGTGCGGGGTCTTGCATTGGATTACAGCGAACAAACGAAAATGGCTAAGACCAGCGTTAGTCAAACTCTACTGCGACCAACCTGTCAGCTTATTCTTAAGTAATGCGATTATAAGCTGTTTCGAATGTAGAGATTTAACAAGACATGCGAATCGACGGCCAAAATAAAGCAAAAATCAAACCAGCAAGGGACTTTTTAGCTATACGTTCACGTTATTCTTGTCCAATTCAATCACGAACAGCCTAAATAACGGAACCGGAAAATTGGAGAAAAGATTTTGCAGAAGAAATGGCTCGGAAACAATAGTGTGAGTAGGACGACTCTGAATATTCCCTGTCCTTCAACTGAGGTTAAAAGCTGAGGTTAAAACTTGCAGTAGTAGCATCGAGAAGAGGCTTAAAGATGAGAAAGATCTGTAGCCCTGGTGTGTATGGAAATTTTATTAGTAATGGAAAGTGCCGGTATGTAATTGTTTGCACTCATCTCAAGACATAAACATGTTAATGAAGCTCTTATTATGATATGGCACATCTCTCTATTCTCATCAGCATTTACGACGATGTGCAGGCTATGCCATTATCAAGCTAACATGGTGAATCACATCAAATAGGAGTCTCGAATTTAACTTCTATATTGTCTTTGAGGGTCGATGGAGGCTCAGCGTACGGAATAAGCAGCAATCCTGCATCATCCGACTGAACGTCAAAAGAAACTTTCGGCTCATGTTTACTCTCCTTTTTGGTTGCCCAAAGAAGATTGTCAATTTCTTCTAAGTGCGACGGATCTCGCTCGCTTCTTTCAAGTTGACTGGCTCTTATTGCTGACCGATAGAGGGAGCGGCTTATCTTAAGAAATTGCAAATCAGACAGCATCTTGACGTCGTAGTCAGGGAGGAAGGCCTGTCCCTTTTCAGCAAACAATGCCTGCATGCCAAAAACAGAGAATGGACCGTCCACGAAGACTAGACATTCGTTGCCAACGACAACCTCCACCTGGCCTTGAATTATGCAAATGAAATAATCAGCACTGATACCCTTCTTGTACAAGAAAATGCTATCGTCGTTGTCTGAAGTCAGCGTTTTTCTTTCAACTGTGCCTTGGTGGTCAATGAGTTTCTTCAGCACTGCTCTCGACACATACTCTTCTTTGAATGGCTCTACGGCTATTGCGGGAAAAGGTTGATGACAGAATATGCAAAAAACATCGGGAAATACTTAATGACATAGGGGATGACGAAACTATAACTTTAAGGAAGGAAGGGGAAGATGTAACTGACAGAGATGGGATAATGTGAACAGGTGAAAAATAACATGAAAACACAAATAAATGAACACAAAAATTCGCCAGAAAATGAAAAAGAATCAAATAAAATGAGACTTTAATGGATTCGTTCGAAAAAATTATGAAGAAATCAAAGAAAGGATGAATCAATTAGCCATTAATAATTCTGTATCGCGTTGGAATGGACAAAGCAAAAGAAAGAGCAGAACGGTATAAGGAATTTAACTTAAGATATCAAAAACTCAATTGATAACTTAAAACTATTTTATTTCTTAACTAATATGGGAATTCTACTCAGGAAATTCACTATTCACAAGGTACCCTAGGGACCTATTTTTGGTTGATATTCGTATTTCAATTATTGAAGAAAGGGATGTTTGGTGCACTGGTTAGAGGAAATGTCTACTGTGGGGGAGGTCCATGTTTGAGACACCCTCGTGCACATTTCTCTGCGCTTCTTCTCTGTCCATTCAGCAGCAAATGGGTAGGTAACTCACTTAAATCTGGGGGGGGGGGGGTGTAAAGTACGGCGAGGGAAGCAACTGGCTACCCTACCTGACAATGCCGGGGGGGAGGATGCCCCACCTCTATAACAAGGTGTTTCCAAACGATCGCTTCGAGCAATGATATGCAGTTTCACTTCATTTAGTTTTTAAGGAAGGCAAAGAAAGGGAACTGTCAGCTTACGCTTCCCGCTTAGGACGAGGAATTGTGTATAGGAATTTCACCAAACTCCGTCTCCAGAAATGATGCGTTTTTTGCAGCAGTGCGTTATTCAATTTGTATTATTTCATTAAAGCCATCTGAACGCAAGTTTCTAATCAGAAATTGAAAAGTTGACACCCGTGTAGTTTTATTTTCTTTTTTCGTGAGTTATGTTAAGGAAAGGCCATCGTGGCCTATACAAAGCCCCAACAAAGGAAGAAAGAAGAAAGCGAAAGGCTAAGAGGAGAGAGAGATCAGATCAAGTTTATTGACCTTAGATTTGAAAGATGACAGGTCGTAAGAGTCAGGAAAGCGTGCCTCAATGTGGCTGAAAAAACACACGGTGGAATCAACTGAAGGCAAGCAAAAATAAACACATTCTTACAATAGTTCTGCAAGGAGCATACCTGTGCTAAGATACTGGAAGAGAGCGAATGCGAGCTGAGGCGAAATTTTCTTCTTTTTGTCTTCATCCGAGGCAGTGAATAAGGAGAAATCGTGAGTGACACCCTTTCTGCCGGGCACCTTCCGACCAGAAACGTTGTCAACTAAAAAAGAAAAGAAAATGGTTCAGCCACAGAAAATTTTGATGCAAGCACGCCTAGATAACTCCTATCCTGGTTTTCGAAGAGAATTTCTTGACGGGTTAACAAGCATTAATCTCCGAATACGAACCATTTTATGGCTATCTTGAAAGCAGAAAACAACCAATACGTTTATGAAAGAAGCGATGATTGTTATATTTAACAACTTTGTAAAAAAGGATAATGCATACAAGTTTCGATCTTTCGGCTCTGAAACATTTTTATGCAAGCAATCCTAGAGAACTCCTACCGTATTTTTCGAAGAGGATTTCTTGAGAGATTATCAATCATTTTTCTCTATGCCATTCCAGAACATGATTCAGTGAGTTCTGGTTGAAATGAATTGAGGCTAAATGCCACTTGTGAATTAAAAAGATATAGCTCTGCATACCAGAACGTAGTTTATTCTGTGACAATGTGAATGTTGATAGAATAGAATGCTCAGAACAATAAAAATGCTGCTGTCTGAAGAAACCTATGTCGTGTTCTAAGAGGAGAGTTTCGGCAGCATGGGATTAGCACGCGTTATTCTCAATACAATGCCAGGTAATTATTCAGCGAGTTCTCGTCGAAAAGAAGGATATTGAATGGTACTCATGAATCGGAAAAATATTATGGCAGTAAAAAGAAACTTGCATACTGAATAAATCTCCACGCATTGAGGACAGCGGATTTCGCGTGGTATCGATAGAAAAACTAATGGCGTGCGATTGGAGTACTGCTCATCCGAGGGTAGAATTTAGAACACTGGGAAACCATGCTTATCGAGCATTGTCCTGGCTTTCCCTTAAATTCCATCGTACATCATGATTCATGTGCCTATAATTAACAAAACTAGTGACTCTCCAAAATCTAAATGAAAGACAAGCAGATGGGGCTTGAGCCAAGGACGGTAAGACTTATACAGCTGGTTGATACTGCGCTGGAAATACCACATAATCAATATACAGCTTGCTGCGTACTGCGCAGTGTGTGTGTATCGCAAAAATTTCACATGGAAACAAACAAGAGGTGGATGAGCTTACTGTAAACATCTGTTTCATCCACAATCTCTGACTGGATAATCTCTTCAATGATGTCCTCTAGTGTGACAATACCAACGGCCTCATAGACAGGATCTCCGTCCCTTTCGTCATCAACCTTTATGACGACAGCCAGATGCGATGTCCCCTTCTTAAACCATTCGAGCATTTCATCCAATCTGAAATATGAGAAAAATCGTCAGGAATGAGTCAGATGGAAGAATTTTCAATCCAAGACAGTTTAAGAAAAACCTTCTTTCTGATGGACTCCGAAAATGTACCAAACTTTCTATGAAGGAAATCATGTATCATCTTTTTCTCCGAAAATGACAGCTGTTTAATTCAAATCCCGTTGAATCTAAATGCTGGAATGTGCTTTATCTAAAGCATTTGCTGAATCATATCCTATCCTATGGGCGTGAAATCTAGATTTCAAGTGAAAAGATTTAGATGAAGACAAAAAACATTTGAATTCGGTGCAATAGAAAATCTTGATAATCCCGCGGGTATGGAAAGGAAGTTTCGTGGAGGTTATAGAAATTTCAAAGAAGGCAGACAGTTAATAACAATAACAATGATAACATACGAATTTTTTGACAGGATAGCTGATCAGTATGTACATACTTGTACCGACAGGGCCCTGAATTAGTTGATCAGCAACATTCGAAAAAGGTAACTAAAACTTACTGATCATAAAGTTTCGAGAGGGGAGCGTCGAGAAATTATCGAGGGAGGATCTAAAAGCTCAAAAAGGAGCATGTCATTAAAACTACAATAATCAGAACTTCATACCTTAAAAAGCGCATAATTTCGTCACCAAGAAATTTTTATAAATATTTTAACTTTCCACTAACCTAAGAACTATCTATCATCTATAAATATCATAATCATTACCACAGTAATAATGATTATTCCTATTATCACATTTACTTGCAAAATAGTAATTGGCAGAGCATTAAACCCAACTGAAGGCAGCAACTAAATAAGGCTGGCCTTGAAAGTTTAGGGACATAGATGTTCCTGGCAAAGTGGATAGAGCAAGCACCTACTACACCAATGGTCAATGGCTCGGTCCCATCCTCAACCCTGTTTCTGGATGCTTGCTATCTATCTAGTCCTTGACACTCTCAATGAGTGTTTGGGAACTCCAGCGTACCTTCGCAACCCAACAGTAAGCATAATGTATAATCTATAATAATTGCGAATATTTATGATGCTGCACATCAAGGTGCAAATTCACATGCTACATGCGCGTGGAAAGCTTTTGGGACAGCTAGCAGTTGTGTTCTGCATGAAAAGTTCATCAAAACTTGATCAAATATTTCACAGCACTTTTAATTCAGCTTGTGCGGTTTACCAATGCTTCGACATTTAGTTACCTAGGAGGTGAATTGGTGAGTTTTCCTTCGTACATTAGCCCTCGGTGATTATGCATCTTAGTCTGCAGAAATTGCGGTAAAACTGTTGCTAAACAACGACCCGTCAACTTGTCGATCTCCGGCTTTAACAAAGGCACAGAAATAGACTGCAAGAATTAAAACATCCAAGTGCAGTTTATCGCTGGACAAATAACGTGCAATTGTATCTTGCATAACGATCCCATGTGGTCAAAAATGAAGGACCGGTCTGTACTTTGGCTGGTTTAAGATACCCTGATTCAACATGAAGTTAACAAAGAGCTTTATACCTAACTTTGAGCAAAAACAGCACGAAAGTGTACGGCTGAAGCAAAAAGCGAGGGCTCATCCATTTCATAAATATAATTGCTACTGACGAAAATGCCTTTATCGCAGTTTAAAACTCGAGTACACTTTAAATTATTTGTCGAGATCTACCTTGTATGGTCCACTAAAGATTTTAACCATGAATTTGGAGGCCCTGGAGTAGTTCACTTAATGGCGTCTACGCTAATCCAGAACCGACTACCCATCCTTTTCAAAGGTTCTGCCCATGATAGAAAAGCTATTGGTCAGAAGGCTGATGGAAGGCAGACACGATAGACCAAATTGATCTCGGAAGTAATAATCTAAGTTCCTGTTAAAAAGGATGCATGTAACCAGGAAAGAAAAGTGAGCTCCATAAGTAAACCAGATGCAAAAAAAAATGATTTGCAGCACCAGTCATGCTCCAAATCCTTTGTTTTATCAACCAAGGTCGAACGAGAATCTATAATGACCGAATGCTTGTGGAATTAAACAATGCAAATCTATTTGAGTGGATAAGGACCAGAAATGGAGTGATTACAGAAGAGATATGAATTGGTATTGATCTTTGCATTCATACAAAACAAAGCCTCAAGGAAGGAGTTTTGACAGCAGAGATGGACAAGTTTCAATAATAAGTTTGCTAGATATAACAGTTTACTGTTAATGTTATGGTGGCAATGAATGGTGCATCCCTTCCACTGGCTCAATTAATTATGCAATGAAGCTTGCTACAGGACATCCTCGACTGAATGGCTGGTGTCAAGAAACAATTGTAGCAAATTCCAAAGACATGCAGAAAACTGAACAATGAAAAGAATAACAAGTGCAGAAGAGCCAAGCGGCATCCTGCCATAATATCTCACGGACATTGGTCAAAGCACTTGGAGATCAATGCATAATGATAATAATACTAATACTATATTGATACAGGTCACCATATTCAGCTTAACAAAGCTTATATCAGTCTGGGACCTGCTAAAGCGAAAGTAAAAATATAAGCATGGATTTAAAAGATACCCTAAAACTTATCTAGTTAAGATGTGCACCTAACTTTATTTTAAAATGCAGTAATGAGTTTTCAGTTTTTAGTTTGTTTGGCAATTTGTTAAAAAGCCAGGCCCCTTGAAACTGAATGCTTTTCCTCAATACTTAAGTTTTGTGGTCAGAATTTTCAAGCTAACAGCCTCCCCTCTTGTTCCTTTTCCATGGCTTACCTTTTTAAAGTAATTTTTAAATAAGCTTATTTTCTTCAAGACAATGATGAAAATGCTTTGAGTTCACCCAAGGGGGACTACTAAAATAATGTCATACAATGAAATGAAGGCCTCTCAATTCTGGGCTATAGATTCTTCACTTTTTTCCCAAACTACACTAAGCATGGCAAACATGCAATCATACATGAGACCCTCACAAAGAAGGAAAAGCTGGACTGAAAGGCTGGAAATGAAACTTTGAGGAAGCGGGAATACGAAATCTGAACTGCCAATCCTATACAGAATTGTAGTCTTGTGCTATGTATGTCTTTCTCAACCCCTGTGTTACTAATGGAACAGTCTTCGTTTTAATTACCTTTGCAGTGCTGCCCTCATGGAAAGGTACACATGACCCGTATGGCCCTCGGGGAACCCTGAGTTTGATATGCCTGGGTGACATTATTAATCAGAATTTATGAAAATAGATTTCCAGGGTTATGCAGAGATATGTGTGAATCTACCTATATTATGCTTCCCAAGCAACATTTATTTGTTAACAAAGAACGTCTTAGTGAAATCACTGGAACACTTCGGGCCACTAAGAAAATCTCATGGTTTAACCTTCATGGAAATTCAGCTCGACGACATGTTGAGCAAAGGTACAGGAACAAAACTATGCACCAGCAAGTTTCATTAATTAGGTCTTGATGAGAACATTTGCCAAAAACGAAAACCTAATGTAAAAATTTAATTGCCAAATTCACTAGCAAAAATCAGATGAGAGTGCTATGTGTGCTTTATAATTACATTGCATATAAGAGCAGAAACTGGCAAGAAAATATTCACTTTCAGGGGAGCTCAGATTCTAAATAAATGTACTAATGACATTTGGGAGGAAGATTCTATAATGCTTTCTAAGCGCAGACTAAATTTTAAGAGCTGGATTGGATTTTAATGAACGATTTCTGAGCACAGTTTTACTTTGATGTGATTTTTGACTTCATTTTGTCCATTTTTATTTATCAGGCCCTTGATTGAATACAGATTTTTTATTCTAAAGAAATAAGCCCTGTAAAGTATGAATTATTACAATTATCATTACTATTTTTCATTACCATTGCAACTTTCTTTAGGATAATCAGCATGCATTTTGAAAGCAGTGAAAAATGATCAAAACGTTTAAAGGTTTTTGGTACAAACCTTGTGTCATAAAAAACTTTTCTGACTTGATGATTGTAGAATTTGATGACGCTCAGTAACGGAATGCAATCATCTGGATCAACGAAAGCAAGATCTTTCACATATAACAAAGCCACAACATTTGATCTCTCCCCAGAGTAAACTGGGATTCTGCTGTATCCAGACTTGATCACTTGAGTCATGGTTTTAAAATCAAGAATGGCATCTTCATCAAGCAGAAAACAGTCATTAATGGGCGTCATCACATCCTGCACAGCTTTCGATTTGTAATTCAATGCACCTGAAATTATTCCAACTTCATCCTTTTCAAGGTCATTGAACTCATCCTGCAATTTCAACATCTCAAGAAGCTGTCTCTTGTTATAAACTCCACTTATTTCTTCTCCCAGAATCAGATCTAGCACCTTGCTGATAGGATAAGACAGGACAAATGTTATCACCATGAAGAGCTTAGTGAGCACAATTGTCTTGGCACCAACTGCAAGCCCGTGTCTTGAGCAAATACTCTGTGGAACAATTTCACCAAATATAACAATGGCTGCAGTTGAACCAATAATGGCAATCAGTCCGCTTGTTAAGTCATCAAGTAGAATAGTAAATGATGAATTCACCAAAGTGTTGCCCAACAAAAGAGTGCACAGCAAAAAGTTTCCCCGCTTTCTTACGGGAAGAATCTTTTTGGCGTATGTCCTTTCGTTTCCTTCGCCACAGTTCATAACAATCTTCAAATCGTTTGGCTCCAGAGACATGAGCCCAAGGTTCAATCCAGAGAAAAGACCTGACAAGCAGATTAGTAGAATAACTAAGGATATCCTCAACCATAGTGGAATGTAAAGTGTGTCAGCTACTTTCACACTCAGCCAATTATGGTTTCCTTGGTGAATCCATTTGCTTTTCGAGTCTGATGCCCGGCTTTTCAAGCAAATATAATAGGTTCCTGCACGATCCCATTTCAAAGAGAGTACAGCAATACTTCCATTCTGTATGACCTTGTCGAATTCTTTCACCGGTGTTATACGCAAGTCTTCACACGAAGATCCTTTGCTTGCAGCTCTACTTGCGAAAGAAACTCGGGTTTCTGATTTACTAAAATCTGACCCGGATATCATTAATTTAAAAGCTACCCTTGGCTCCACACTAACAACGCCATCAGATATTACCGACTTTTTGTCCGAAGTCGCAAGTGTAATGAAGGAGACTTCAGCAATAGATGCACACCCAACCTCGAAAAACACGTGGATAAATGCTAACAGAAATAACATTAAATCTCTGTAATCCAGTTTAGCAGAAGCTTTCATCTTACTTCGCAGATCTCGAAGCCACCACCTTCACAGGAGCAGCAACTCAAAGCTTCTCCATAGGATCGAGGTTGGCTCTCACTATTTGACCTTGCTTTTTCTTAAGCGGAGGGGGGAAGTCAATAGACTTGAAAAGAGACTATCGGCATCCAGTTATTAGGGAATTAGAAAGCTTATAGTCGTCCCTCTTGCGTTAGTTACTACACCTCATGCTCACGGGAATATCTGTATTGTATTTTTCGCAGTAACATGGAAGTTATGGGATTTGCAAAGGGTGAAACGTACAAACATTGTTATTGTTTTCAAAGAACTTTCGTCTCGATATCAAGTCAACTTAACTGTGAGTGAGGCTGGCCTATTAATGTTACACAATTTCCAATCCTAAGCAGAAGCCCGACGAACACACTCAATTCTTGACACTCTCAAAGTTTCCAGTGAAAATGCCAACTGAAGCTATAAATACGGACGACTTTAAAGACTTCTGGATACCTCCTCCACCACCTGAAACAACCGGCCAAAAGTTTAAGCGAAAAATTCGAGAGAACCCATTTGTGCCACTGGGTACGTTAAAGGACTTGCAGTTGTTGGCTATCAACATATTTTAATCCTTCGTTACTATACAAAGATAGACAGCGAAGCTCTAGAAACTTGATAATGCAATTCAATTTACTTATCTTTGGTTGATGGCTCTATGCCATGATTTTTAACAGTTCTCTATGATTGGTTTGTGAAGTACCCAATGTTCTATAATACTGTTGGTAGACTGCCAAAAATGTAAGTAGATAAATTTTGCATTCAAAATCTCCATCTAACATCCTTTCTGGTAGTAGGAAGTGAAGTATAGGGAATATTCACCATCCAAACAAGGCAATTTGGAAGCAAGGCAAAAATGTTAAGTGAAATAATTGTCCCAATATACTGTATTGCTGTCCACTATTGCCCCTTTACAAAACATAAGGCAGTAAATTTCTTAAAAACTCTGGAAAGCCTAAGCTTTGAAAGTTTTCCAAGCCTTGAGATATTCAACTTAGCCTCATTCATATTTACATGTAGTTGGTATAAATTTCTGAGTATAGGGAAAAGCTTACCAGCAGATCACTGCTTATCTATACAAAGAATAACTATGTGCAAGTTTAGCATGCCCCATGTGAATTTCCCCCAAGAAAGTTCTAAAACTCAAGGTATCCAACCATTTTTGCTGCAAACTTTTGAAGACTTCTTTTGCAGACACATCGCAGGCATTGCTCTCAGAAGATCAGGGATATATAGCTGTTCTTCTGAGGTGTGTCAGAAACACCAAAAAATCAACTTACTCACACCCTATCTAAGTTTCACTACCCAATCCACAAACGCTATCCCACAAATCATCATTAATCCAAAGATTGTCTAGTTTATGGAACATATTGCCGTCTTCTTCCTTTCCGGAGTCCTAGAACTCATAATCTTTCGAATCTAAGATCAATAAACTTGATCTAACCTCCTCTTAATTTCCCTCTTCTTTCTTCCTTTTTTGAGGCCTTGTTAAGGCTGCCATGGCCTTTCCTCAACATTATTCACTAAAAAACGTAATTAATTGAATTTCCTTCTAGGTATGCTAGCAACTGTTGGGGCTCTGTCATATGGTATATACGGTTTTCAGAAAGGAAACCAACGCATACAGCAAGTCATGATGAGGACAAGAGTTGTTGCACAAGGTGCAACAGTCCTGTTTTTAATTGGAGGAATTGGAATTGCTGCAATGAAAAGTGAGCAAAAGAAATAGATTTTCGATAACCTTTACTGTTTGACACCCCATGCATATTGACATTGTTTGAATTTCAATAGATTTATTGTGAGTGGACAGAAGCAACAGCTATTTATAGATAATAAAATTATAGGATTTTCACTCTCTAATGTTTCGAGTGTATGCCATCTGTAAGGAAAATAAATTTACCTTGCCCTTTCATAAAATTCCTAGCAAAGCAATATAGAATGACCTGTCAGCTGATTAATCTTGGAATGGCCAATAAAAATACTCAAAGCAAATGTAGACTACACCTTCCCTGACCGTCCCAATGCCCATTTTATCTTGGTTAATCTCAATTTGCTAGTTTATCCGTGACAGTGACACTCGTTCTTCGCCTGCCCCTCACTCTTCCTCTCCCTCTTCAGTAGTTTGAGCTCACTTCCTCAATATTGGTTGAAAAATATTTTTAGATCAAAACTTTGTTACACATTCATGGCTCATTGAAAAAGTTTCAAAGTGATGCAGAAATATAGAAGAAAAATCCCTTAACCCTTTTTTGAAAGTAACTATCAGTCTGTGTCATATTCATTGCTTTTTTAATACAAATGTTTATATGTCAAAGTTATTTCACGTTTCAACCATTGTACAAGTTGGAGTTCATAGAACTTCCAATACAGTAAATCATTTCCTTCTTTTTTCTTTGTTGTTTAGTATGAAATACTGGCAATTAGTATTGTAAGTTTCCAAAAGCAATTGCAACCCATTTGCAGTTGTAGACTCAATGTAGGTCAGTCTGAATCAACTAGAAAACATGTTAGAATTTCAGAGTTGTAAGTCACTGAACAAGTGAACATGTTATTGTGGCTATGATATAATAAACTTGTAACAGAAATTATACCAATTGCAAGCCTATAGCCTAGCTATGATTGATTCTGATATCCTCAGCAGATAAATGAAGGCTGTTAAAAGCTCCCCCTTTGATCAGCAACAAAGTCCCTGCAGCCCCCACTTTTGTAAGTCTGTTTCACATTCAATGTGTGGCACAAATCGGAGAATGAGAGCTTTACATCACAATTTATACGCTGGATGTAAGGTAGCCCCTTCGTACCCCAAAATGGTTGTTTGCTGATGAAGCAGGTAAAAAGTTGTAGGTACGTTGAGAATTAAGCAGATAAAAGTCGGTTCTTGCTCAATATAAGAAATATACAATGCTTTACTACATAACACCTAAATTAAAATGAACTAATACTTTGAATAAGATTATGCAAATAAATCTGACAGCCTTTGTATTTTAGTTTCTAATTCATGGCGCAATAATGTTTCTAACTCTGTAATTCACTAAATGTAAAGATACTCTATGTTGAGCGTAGCAAAACCAAAGGCAGGAATACAAGTTTTTCATGAGTTGTTGATTTTATGATTTGGTTTCCTTTTGCCTTCCTTGCTGATGGTATTTTTATTTGGAACCATGAAGGATTCATTTAAAAATTTAAATATTTAAAAAAAAATTTTTTACAAGAAATCAGCTGGAAAAATTGATTGATTAATTTGATATATGCACCCCCATCTTTCATCGGTCACTTTTTGGGATGTGTTAACTACAAAAAGCCTCTTCCTGGCACGGTTTTTGGCAAAAGAGGTAGAATGAGAAGTGGACCAGGCATTCAGCTGAGGTTAAACATGGAAGAAATGGGTGGATTGAAAATGGTTGCAGAAGCCGCTCAAATGTGAGACATTTATGAAAAGTAGTTGGAGGACCAAAACAGCTCAAAATTGAGTCATCCCTCCTTTTAGATGTGATAATATAAAGGTTACAATTACAAGCTAAAGACAAACTAGCAAAATCTTGTTAAACTCTGCATACATTACTGTGATTTCAACCTGTAATCTATAATAAGAAATAAGACAACTGCAATAAAATAGTAACAATGAAATAACAAAATTGGCTGGATAATTATTTTCTATGACCCAGAGAAAATAGTTTCTGTGGTGGCACTTTGAAACAAGTTTTGACCGATTACATGCGCTTTCATTTTGAGTATAAACTGAAGTTGTATCGATGGCTACAGCGTGCAGCCATGAGAGAAAATTTTTTTTCAATACAATGCACTACTAAGTTGTGTCAATGTCTCTTCTAATGGAAAATTTAGATAAAATCTAACAGAATTAAACTATTGGCAGATTTTGAATAAATTGTGGGATAAGGTTTTCATTTGATGCTATTTCAACAATTTTAAGCCTGAAAACTTTTCTACCAAGGATCAGTGGTTTTATACATGTATATGTGTGGTGTGTGGTGTGTGTGTGTGTGTGTGTGTGTGTGTGTGTGTGTGTGTGTGTGCGTGTGTGTGTGTGTGTGTGTGTGTGTGTGTGTGTGTGTGTGTGTGTGTGTGTGTGTGTGTGTGGGAGAATGTGTGTGAATTCCCACCAACTTGAGCGTTTTTCTCATTACACACACATACAGAGGGAGAAATAGTCTGAAAGATAGACAGTCTGAACACACAGGATAAAGTAATTATCCTTTGCAATGAAATTCAATTCTCTTAGTCACGTAGGTTTTCTTGGCGATCGAGACCCGCGAAGTTTCCTTCGTTTGTGTGAGATGAGTTTATTGTAAGATAAGCTAAGTACTCTGAGCCCACAATGCTATTCCATGACTTGCTAATATTCCCTGAAGGACTAGCATATGCCGTGTAAATGTGTGTGGTATTTGCTCGTTTTACGCTAGTTGCTACAAGCTTACTCTGCTCGTACTTATGGGTTCTTGTACTTGTGGTGTAGCGCGCAAAGAAGGATGTCTGTCGGAGATGAACTCAGTATCAATACGAAGAATCATTGCAACATTCATCTGCAGGCTTCAATCACTCCTTTGAGATGAAATGCCAGAATTCCATCCAACGAAAAAGAGAAAGGATCTCATGGCAAAAAAAAATTGGGAAGTGATTCTCGAAGAAACAAAGCCAGAAGTTTCTGAGAGTGAATGTGATGGGCCTAGGCCCAGTGACAGGCATGGTGAAGACTCCGAAACGCTGAGAAGACAGGGTATTTCAACAGAAATAAGGAATATAACTGCAGAAAAATTGCAAAATACAATCTTTCAAATTACGGACAGCAAAATTATTACAAGAAGTGCTGGCAACGGACATGGTATAACTTGAAGCTAAGATGAATCCTTCAAGTGAAGTTTTTTCGCACTAAAATAAATGGCCTTTGATAACCAGGTGGAAAAAATGAACCAAGCACTCGAAAAGCATTGTTTAAACCAAGCAGCGAATAGGCAACCAAACGAAAGAATGCTGAAGCAACATATTCAAAGGGAATCAATGCATGATATTGTAGAGCAGCTAAAAACAGTGCAAACGGAAAAGCACGGGGAATATCTCCGCTTCTGAAGTGAAAGGAAAGGGCGAGTTCAAAGCATGCTCCTCTTGAGATTCAAGACTTCAGGAAAAGTAAGCATGAAAGAGGAAACGAGAGAAAAAGTGGCTCCCAACAGAGAAACAGCCCCACAACCAATTAGCCCTTCCCCATCTCAAAATTTGAAAACGATGCTGCTTGCCACCATTGGAAGACAGTGACAACTCTAGTGATTGGTGATGGCATGCTAAACTATACTGATGAGAAACAATTGGATAATAGAGGTGGGGTTAAGGTAAGGAGCGTCTCTGGGTCGACGAAACATGACCTAAAAAGGTCCTAAACCCCTCTGCTCCGGAAAAGGCCCTCAAAGGTAGTGGTCCACATGGGAATCAGTGATGCAAGCATTGATTGTTGAGAATAATCTCCAATCTCGCTGGTACAAGGATCAGGAGATTGGAGATCATTCTGAACATTGTGGTCCACGGTGAGCCAAGGATAGAAAACTGAGTCAGAAATGAGTAATTTAGAGAAAGCGAAGAAAAGGCGAGCATCAAATAGACGTAAAGCAACAATTTTGATCCACAGAGTAGAGGAAGCTCTGAAAAGGGGATCGGATGGAGATGAATGCAAAAAATTGGAACATTTTCGTGAAGAATTGGAAGAGAAACGCTCAGAATTAAAGAAACGTTACGAGGAAATTCTGGATACGCTATTGTAGAGCGCTGAAGAGGAAGAAATCAATAAGGAAAGTGATGAAACGAACGAGTATCGCGAAAGGGTCGGATGTACGATTTTGGCCATAAAGGAAGCCGTGTTGAAACCTGGTTCGGAAAAACTGTCGAGATCAAATTCATTGGAAAGCCTCAATTCACTAATCAGCGCAAATGGAGGAGTGAGGAAGGTAGTGGTAAAACTGCCGAAGTTGAACTTGCGTCCTTTTCCTGGCAAAATACATGAATGGCAGGAATTCTGGGGTGGCTTTAACAGTGCAATCCATCAGAATGAAAACCTGGTGCATGTGGATAAACTCAATGATCTGAAGGGGTACCTGGTGGACAAGGCCAGAGCTGCAATTGCAGGCGCCTCGTACGGCACCGCTGTGGATTTGCTGAAAAAGCGATTTGGGAAGCCAAACGTAATTCAACGAGCCCATATTAGCCAACTGATTTCCATAACGCCTGTTGTCAATGAGAGAAATGTCGCATGCCTCCCAGGAATGCATGACGAAATTGAGACCCACCCACGTGGCTTGGAGGCTCTTGGTGTTGACACGGCAACGTACTCGGGCTTCGTAGTCCCTGTTTTGATGGAGAGGATCCCTGAAACGGTTAGACTTAGCATGGTTCGGTTCAATGGCGCAGACCAAATAGATTGGACCCCGTAGGACTTTCTCGATGGGTTTGAGAAGGAAATTTCGGTGAGAGAGACCTATGTGCCACTGGAGACGGCGAATGTTGGTGCTGAAGGAATAGGCCAGTTGCTGTTGGGAGCAGAGAAGAATTTGGAACGGCAAATACCTTACTGATGGAAAAGAGATTTGGGAAGCCAAATGTCATTCAACGAGCCCATATTAGCCAACTGATTTCCATAACGCCCGTTGTCAATGAGAGAAATGTCGCACGCCTCCCAGGAATGCATGACGAAATTGAGACCCACCCACGTGGCTTGGAGGCTCTTGGTGTTGACACGGCAACGTACTCAGGCTTCGTAGTCCCTGTTTTGATGGAGAGGATCCCTGAAACGGTTAGACTTAGCATGGTTGGTTCAATGGCTGGCGCAGACCAAATAGATTGGACCCCGTAGGACTTTCTCGATGGGTTTGAGAAGGAAATTTCGGTGAGAGAGACCTATGTGCCACTGGAGACGGCGAATGTTGGTGCTGAAGGAATAGGCCAGTTGCTGTTGGGAGCAGAGAAGAATTTGGAACGGCAAATACCTTACTGGTGGAAAAGACAAATGAGAAGACCTGCGTGTATTGTTTACACAAGCACGAGCCTCAAGACTGGATAACAGTACGATCGAGCCACAAACGTAAGAATATTCTTAGAAAGTGTGCTACATGTTTTATTTGTTTTATGCCCGGTCACAGGGCCTTTGAATGTAAGTGCAATACGTTCTGTAAGCATTGCAACGACAAGCATCATGCTTCTTCTACTTCTTCTTCTTCTTCTTCTTCTTCTACTGGCTTCATTCCGACATCAGGTGGGGTCGCGGGTGCGGATTGCCCCTCTCCACTTCGCTCTGTCCTGGGCGTCCTATGGCTGCACGTCAGCTGCGCGGAGGTCTTCCGAGATGCAGTCTTTCCACCTCCAGCATCATGCTTCTATTTGCAATAATGTTTGCGTCAGAACCTCGCTTAGGAACAGATGGATACGAGGCTCCGGATGTTTGTCAAATCACGCCTATTTTGTAATTCCTTACTTACTTAAAACCACGCGACAAGATTGGCTTGTATTTCTAAAGTGATTTACGCCAATACTAACGAGGAACTTACAATACCTTTAAAAGTAGTGGTTTTAATGCATGTTAGTTTGTTAGTTAGTTAGTTAGTTAGTTAGTTGGAGAGAAAGGGTTAGAGAGATTTGACAGTAAAGAATGGAATAGATATTTGGAATAAACATAAAGAGAGTTGTATGCTATTGAGAGCATTTCTGCACTTGGTAAAAGAGGTTACCCCCTTTCCTACTCCCCCCCCCCCCCCCCCCCCCGTACTCGCTGTATGTAGTCTTGTTTATGCTTGATATTATTCATTCGGTTATATATCTAATAGAAAACTTGAACTCTGTCTCTTTTCGATATAAGTATCGAAAAAATGAAACGCGAGTCGTAGAACAAGCTACAAGGCCTAGAAGCACATCGGATTCATCAACATCGCCGTCAGTAAAACCAGCAACGGCAGACAACGGTTTGGAAACTTCAACGCGAGGAATCCCATTTCTCGAAAAGGAAAAGCTAACCATGGACAAGATAACAAAAATTCAGAACTACTATGGGAGGGCAATAAAGGATCATGCTGTGGATATCGATACAGTAAAGAAACGGATAATCGCAATTCTTTTGCATATGTCTTCAACAGACAGAGGTCCGAAACACGCTCACCGCCCACCAGGAAAGCATTCATGGTGTTTTCGGCAGAGAGCCCTTACTACATCGAAGACTCCTGGCCCACATAAAGACAATGATATACTGGCAACAAAAGTAGGGGAAAATTTGGTGTCGATTCTCCAGCGTTTATGGGATGAATCACTATAAAAACGCTGTTTACAAAGCAAAACACAGAATAATCAAAATGAAGCATTTCACAATCTCATTGGAAGTTGTGCTCCAAAGCGGTGTGCTCTGATGGCAGAAGAACAGTGCATGCAGCAGTGTCATTAGCTTTGATATCCAGTTTGCAATTAGGCAGAGCTTCAAAATCATTTTTTGCAAAATGATGAGCCTAAAGCCTGGGAACATCTTGCGGGAGGCAGTGAAAAAAAATATATAGAAAGAATAAAAAAATCTGGAAATGCCTACAAAGAAGGTATCCAGAGAAGAGGGAAGGAGGTCAAATACTAGCTTCAACCAAAAGAACAAAGCCAAAAGAAGCTGGAAGGAGATAAATGCCTACGCAGAGGCTTTGACTCCGAAGTATGGGCATAGAGGAGAGCGGTATGAATATAAACCTTTCCGATCCATGGAGGCCAATGTTCATTCTCAACTTTTTTTTAAATATCAATGAAATGCAAACATGTATTAGTACATTCACGCCAAAATTGGATTTGATAGCTGGAAAGCCAGAGACTCTAGATCTGGGAGCAGTAGCCTATGTTAAGGTGCGGCGTTTCCAAAAGGAAAATCTACTCGAAAAAATGAGGGGAAGCTTTGAATACAGATGTGATTAGGATACTGGTATCGAAATTGGGAAATGGTATGATAATTAGCTATTGCACTTGATTTGATCATTCTGCCAAGTTGATCCAGTTACCAGTTGTGAAAGGCGGAGTGAGAGTAAAAAGATAGTGCATCCAGCCCATGAATAACTGGAGAGTGTAACATGCAGATGTGGGCAATTGAAAAACTCTAAGAACCGTGCCTAAAAATCCGCCACATTTGTGTGAAATGTATAAAATTTTATTCACATATGGGCGCTATTGATTCAATGTTGCTGTGGTAGTCGCATGGCTCTTGCACAAGCGGCATGGCACAAATTGGAAAAAGCAAGAAATTTCTTCCGGTACTGAAGGACTTTGAGTGTGAGAGGATTTGTGCTTAGACAAAGGCTGGAGTGAGGGCAATAAGAAGGAAATTGATAAACACGCAACAATTTACCCCAGTCTCATGGCCTGTCACAAAACCCGTTCGATAATACTCAAGAGACTGGGGAGATGCACAAGAATGAATGCTAGGAGGAAGAAGATGCAAAGGCAAGCAGCACCATGCTTCCACCGACATCCAACTCCACAGAAAAATTTCAGCCTCTCTTCTCTCCAATGATCTGACAGTTATTGAGAAGTGGGGCAAAGACAACCTTGTTTCGTTCAACCAAAAGTAAGACGAAACATGCTGTCATTTCACGCAAACGTAATCAAAACATCTCACCTGTCCTTCTGAATGGCGATGAACTGGACAGTTCAACTTCTTTCACACTTGGCCTTTCTCTATCGTCTAATCTCACTTGGAAAACTCACATCCATTCCTTTGCTAAACATGCATCTCAAAATCTCAAAACCCTCGCCAGAGCCCGCGGGGTTTTCTCATCTTCTCACCTTCTAACTATAGACAAGTCCAAATCCGTCCTTCTTTAGCGTACTGCTCCCGTGTCTGGTGTGGCGCTCCAAAATCCACTCTCTATCTTCTTGACAAAGTCTAGTCCAAAGCCAGTCGTCTCATCAACAATCCTAACCTCACCAAATCTCTCCAACCTCTTTCCCATCGTCGTCTAGTTCAACTCATTTACACCTTTTCCAAGTTTCACTGCCTAATCCACGAACTCCATCCCATAAATCATCCATAGAACATGCAACTTGTGGAACGTCTTGTCTTCCTCTTGCTTTACTGAATCTTACAACTTGCCCTCTTTCAAATCCAAGATCAATAAACTTGATCTGATCTCTCTCTCCTCTTAGCCTTTCGCTTTCTTCTTCGTTCCTTTGTTGAGGCTTTGTATAGGTCACCATGGCCTTTCCCCAACATAACTCACTAAAAAAAAGAAAGAAAAAAGTGCGACCCTGGTAAGATAACATACGGAACTGGACTGGATGATACCATTGCTAAACGTTGCTGCGAAAGATAGAAATTTGTGGAGACAGACATAATATGCTGATACGAAGTATGCTGAAGGTGGGGATGGCAAATGATGATGAATGAGAAAATGCAGTAATTGCTTAAATGGAGAATTCAGAACCATCCTTGAGTGTATGAATGGGGACTGTATTTAGGCCACCCTATTCATCGCTTCTTGACTTGAACGGGAATATGTGTACAATATAATTGCATATAAAAGCAAGCAGAAAATATCCAGGAGAATATAACTGTGTTGATAACAGTACTTACTATCTTCTCGATGTCTGTTAACACCTTCTTGGTCATTTGATTCTTGTAGAACCGTGAGGTAGCCAATTCAAAATTGTATTTTTCATAAACGATCGAAACTTGCTTCTAAATTTTGCCATGGATTTAAAGTTTTCCAAACGGATTAAAGACCAGGCATAAAATTCCTATTAATTCTTACTAAAATTATAGCTATTTTTAACTTAAATGATGTTTATTAAGATTTTCCCAGCATGTCTTTAGCTAGCAATTGCTGTACATTAAACCCAAAATTCTAGACTTAAACCTAACCCCTTACTCTGCACTGATATAATTGTTTCGGTGTTCATTTATTAGCACTTTCAATGATTTTATCACTTCCTTTTAGTACAAAAATTCACATGGGAATGATTCTAAACTCCATATCAAGCTTAGTAGGACAAAAGATAGGGCTCTGAGTTTTTACAAAGGAAATTGACTTTATGAGGTGGTTTCTACCAATGCTGTTTTTATTGTGACATGTGCCGGATTCGAACTCACAACCTGTGCGTTATGAGTTCACACGCTGAGCCACAATACTAAAGCCCCGCACACGCGCATTTACGCATACCTAAAAATACATAAACCTAAAAAACCACATACACATTCACATACAAAAGTAATCAGCTAGACGGACTAGATTGACCTTTTTGATGACACACATTTTGCCAAACTATTGGTAGCCTAGGTGACATGAAATTGACGGCATTAGATTCCAAAGATTCCAAGGGTGGGATCTGCTTGGGCTCCTTTGCCAAAAGTTCCATGAACAATTCAGTTTTCTAGAAAATAAGAGAAAAACTGTGATTGCTTATACCAAGGGAAAATTGCATGGTAGGAGCGACATAAACTTGAGCTGAAGTACATTGAGGCCATAGAAAAAGTGATGTGGAATATTTGCCAACCAAAATGAAGCAATTGGAAACACACAACTGTCACAATAAAGTAACCTTGATAAAGTTACACGTCAGTGTCAGATGATTATCAAATCTAATCCTTTCTTTGCAACAATTTTTTGCTGATATATTAACTACATAAAATCTTGCTTTTGACGGAAAAAAAAGATTTTCTTGTACATTAGCGTGGATTGTAAGTGGATAAAGAAAACTTGCCTCTAGATTGACCTGTTTTCAAGTGTAATTTAGTGGTAGAGAAAAGTATAAGAAAGCATAAGGGATATATAGAAGTTATGCTAGAATCACTTCATGTATCATTTGCAAATTGCAGAAGTATGCTAGCAGCCTATTATCTTCAAATAAAGTCTCAGAAAATCTTGCTTTCCTTTGGTTGGTGTTTTGCTAAATAATTAATGCTGCATAACATTGCAAAGAGTACCTGAACAACATGCTCCTCGTCAATGATGTCTCTTTCATTGAATTCCTTCTGGAAGTCAAAAATGTCAAACCAAATGCCGACAGCTATATTAGGATTGTCAAATGATCTGACTTGGTGCCACCAGTACTTTGGTATATACAGCGTATCTCCTGCAAAAATATTTACAAACATTTCTTACCTAGTTAAATAGATTTCCATAGAACTTATAAAGCTTTATGCTCTTTGAGATTTGAACTTATAAAGCTTTATTCTCTCAAAGAAGAGCAGGCCATGCACAGAGCCGACTGGAGTAGGAAAATTAAAGTGATACTGATCAGTAACCCCTTTTTATGGAAGAATGCAAATTTCAAATCGGACCATGAAAATGTTTTATGGCAATCTTACTTTGCCAAAAATAAGTTAAGAGATTTCAAATGAATTTGCTATGAATACTGAATAAACCATGCACACTATGAACTTTTAGGAAAAATGTAAACCAGATTCATCAACTTGTACTATAATTTCAAGAATAAATATCCATCTTTGTTTCTTTTTCCCTTTTACTTTGCAGAACTTCCATTGTAACAGTAAATATATAAATATACACACAGTAAGTATACACCCTCTTTAAATATGATATGACTGTAGAAAAATCCTATAGAAAGATGCATTAAAAATGATGATAACAGTAATAATAATAACGTGGAAGTATTTCCTACCTGGTTGTAAAGTGGCTGTGTAAAATGGAACCCCTTCCAGTATTTTGCAGTCGTTTTCCCTAAGGTTCTCTGGGTTTAGATCTAAAACACCAGCTGCAATATTGTAATTATCTGCGTCAAAATCCCTTGCATATCTTCCATCATACAATATGACGTTCTTGTAACCAGACACGACTGTCAAGAAGTTCTCATAGCCATCTTGGTGAAATGCAGAGCTTGTGTTGCCACTGCTTATCAATAGATTCAAATTATCAACAGAAACTTTATGTAATATGCTCAGTAAAGGAAGAGGCATGTAAACGTCTTTGGTCATTTGTGAAAATTTGCTAAACAAGGAATCCAAATAGAGATCTTTCTTTTCATAATCGTCTAAAAATGAGGACAGCTTCATATTCTTTCGTATCGGAAATGTTGAGGCAAACTGCTTACGGAACTCTACTGTGAACACGTCACTGCCATATTCCTCTTTCAGGTAAGTGATGTTTGACCAGTTTTTCAAAGCTGGCCAGTCTGAAGCAGCATTTCTAAACAACACTGGTCTTGATTGATGTGCATACCTTGAATAGAACAGCTGGCCATTTGGTGGAAAAGGCAAGGAACTAAGAATATCTGAAGCAGCACCGTGGCTGCCTAGTTTACCACAGCCTCCTAAAAGTGAAGAAAACCAGCAATTAGATTTTTTCTGCAAAGTTTGTCTTTTCCTTTGAATAACTGAGAACTTACATTCACATGACAACCTATACTAGATTCAGATGGTGATAGAGATAAGAGAAGCCATATTGAAATTTTTAGCAGGCAGTGAATTGCATGGTATGGTTTCTGCTTCTATTGCTCAACAGTAGTAGGTCACTGTAACCCCATCCAGATTTGAAGCCATGCAACTGCAGTAAGACAAGCCTGTTCCTACCTTATAGCGACCCATTTGAACAATCCTGTCAGCATAGCAACTACTAGTAAATCATTCATGCTTTATGCCAAAGGATAGGCCTAGCAAGAACATCAAAGCTTAGATTACTTTTTCAAATCTCAAAACTTTCATCAATCTGCTTTACATGCAATTCAATTTGCTACATTAAAGACTGCAAAGTATAACTAAATAAAACTACAAAACTGTATACATAATAGATTGATTAAGGAGGAGCTCTCTAAATAAGTAACGTAATTGAGAGAAAGAGCCCCATCCCCTTGTATGAAAAATCAAACAATTCTATGAAAACAGTAACAAAATAAAGATAAACTAAAAGCAATCCTCATTTCAATGACTAATCAGGCATATGAGTAAACAAGGTGTGCAAGCTTTTAACTTCAGTTGGAAACTGCCAATGGAACATGCAGCAGACCTGTAGCAATTTTAAGGGCGACATCGCCCCTTTTATGTAACAACAGAAATGCTAACCAAGCATCCGCTGCATCCCTTTCACATAAGATAGCCGCAGCTGCACCCAGAGTGCCCTCACATCTGAATGACAATGCAACCTCATGGGTGGGCAATACAGGATCAGGTCAGAATGCAGCTCTGCAGACAGTTGAAGGGAAAGTGGATGGCATGACAAGAGTGTCGAGCAGGGCTCTGGAACCTTCTTGGCTCCGAGAGCCATAAAAACCACATACTTTTAAACGTAATGCCGCGAGAGCCATACAATTGGTTGAAACTGGAAATGCAAGTAAGTGTGTGCATTTTGTGTAATTGCAACTCTTTTAAAGTATAATAAGTCTCTGAATTCTTTTTAATAACATTTCTATGCTGTTGCTAACACTGGTGCTGCATGATTTTGCTGATGGTGCTGTAGTCTGGTTGACACGTGGTGAGGTTAAGCTTCATGCAGGAATTGCGACTCCTATCTGTGGCATGACAAGAGTGTAGAGAAAGATAGTTTTTTGAGCCATACCTCTTACTACTGTAGGAACTGCTAATCGTGTGAAATTATCACCCATGAGAAGAGGGAGATTGGCAATTCAATTCAAGCATTCAGCAGTGAGGAGGCTGAGGTAATACAGAGAGAGGTGGTCAAAATCATTTTTCAATGATTGAAAGGAAAAAATACAGTAAAAATATGTTGAAGATGGTATAACTTCTATCCTGTGCAACATTTATTGTTCTGATCATTGCAGGAACACAGAGAGGTTTGATATTGAAATTTTGATGGGTTCAGATGAATGTTAGAACTTCCATGACCACTTCAAAGTAAGAACTCAAATTCTATGGAAACGGTGACAACGTCTTACCACCAGCAAAGAATCCCTTAAGGAAAAACAAAAAGATCCTCAAGAAAAGTGTAAATGAACTGTGGGAGTTGGATTTGTTTTAGATAACACGATAATAAAGTGCATGAGTATTATTTAGATGGACTTTCTTGCACAAGGAGCAATAGGCACCGTCAGTCAATATTGACTATGGTTTATGTTACAAAATTATTAAAGTTAATGATAATGAATGTTCAAAGCTTGCACTTTTTCAAGTTGCTGATAACTCCGATTCAGGCAAGGCAGTAGGAATAGGCACCGAGTAAGGCGACCATGGAAGGGTATACATTTTGAGAGACATTCTGTTGGAGAAACTGATCACATTGGAACACATTGAATAAAATGCGCATTCAAGCCTCAAAGACGATTAGTCTTCCAAGAAAACAGAAAGATTGCTTGGCATGATTAAGGTTGAGGGTGTGGAAAGAAGATTAGAAAGATTTGACTTGAATATACATAAAATGTAAAGTTCCCATTGTTCTTATCAATAGGCCATAAGGTTACATTGATTGTGGCACAGGATTACCGTTCTAAAGTTTCCCACTGTCGCGTGGAAGCAATTAGAAAGATTTACACAACGCAAAAATTTACCTCGCAGATTTGCATCACATAGTACGTGGCTGACTATTGCGCTGTATAAAGCTACAAGCACAGCATGTCCACAGATCGATGCAGCATGACACTGACACATTGTCTCATTTGACAAATATCTTCTATAAACTCTCCGATCGACTTTTTCTACCAGATTTCAACGAAGGAATAAAAAACATTCCACTCTGCCGCGAACCCAGATCTGCAAATATGAATCGGCAACCTTAATGCCGAGGACTCTTAGTTAATCTGTTTCGGGAAAGACCAACGGAAGAAATTAGCTAATGCCACTGAATGTTGGCCTTGCCTCGTTTACATTCTGTTAAAAACGAGATTTCCCTGGCATACGATTTGACGAAGAAGGAATGAGGTACTAATAAAACTATCTTTGATATGGTTTAGGCGCAAGAAGAGCTTATTTCTCATTGTTTACAAAAAGAAACCTTATACTTTATCGGACATACAACTTTCCAGCCTAGAATTATTGGCAAAAGGGACGCACTGTGAGCACTTCGGACTGGCCTCTTGTATCACCGACACAAGTGGACAGGGCATTGCCTGGCTGCTTCAGTATTGAAGGGCAGGCAACTGCTTCAGGCATAGGCACCGCCAGCTAGCGGATAATTTCAGCCGTTTGCAGAACATGAGTAGTCAGAAAGGCGATCCTTCAGATATCACCAGGGGAAGAATAATTAGACAAACTCCGAGGCCGCGTGTTTCCCTAACAGATTTTTCCAAAAACAGTGGATCTCATTCAGCACCAGATGTTTTACTCGGAATTAACGATACCGTTAAGATAAGGAACAGGTTTCAGCATAGTCAGAATGATATGCTGAGCTATTCTAACAGTATTTCGAACCAACCACGCACCAACGTTCTCCGTTTTGCGGAGACAGTGCCAGAACTTGATGCGAAAAGGATGCTGCCAAAACCAAGCTTGCCAAATGAAGATACAAGGGGAACATTCGGTACCGTTTCAGTAGACAGGGCTCCAGGACTTAATAACATTTGCTCTATGTGTCATGCAAATGCAATAGTGTACGAAAGGAATATGAGAAAGTGTCACAATTGTGGCATGTTTTCTCTCTTGAAAACCCCTCCCTATGCATCTCCTCTTGGCGCAAAATCATTCTATGGGAAAGAGACATTCCCCACACAGAGGAGCCTACCAGAAGGAAACCTCATCAATAGCTCATGGAAAAGTACTGCTGATCTTAGGGGAAGCCCCAAGCCTAGTCCGAGACGAAAGCCAGCTAAAGCAAAGGTGAAGGATAAAGTATGCTTGACAATATCCAGCGATGAGGAAGACAGTGAGTTTCAAAAACAAAAAACTGCAGAAAATAGTGAAGCTGCTAATGATAAAGAGGCTTCAACTACTGAACAATCACCACTGACTTCTGAAAATGATGTTACACAAACTGATTGTACAAAAGAGCAGCCATTTAAAATACCAAAGCTCTCTGACCGAATGAAGCCACAAGGTGGGAAAACAGCTCAAGATTCGTCACCGGAAAGTGCCCCAGGCTTGGCTGCAGCTCACCCGCCATGCCTCCTTAGCACAACAGAGCAAGGATTTCAACTCAATATCAGCTATGTCCAGCTTGGAAGCCTTCCTGGGAAGGCAATGACCTCGCTTAGTTTAAAAAGCAATGCCCTGAGAATTGAGGTTGAATGCTCATTTGAAATTTTGGAAGGCAACAAGAAGAAAAGAATGAGTGAAAAATATAAGCTTGCGTTGTCATCAGTTGAAGTTTCCCAGATCTTTGTCAAGTATGAATCGGAGCGTCTAGTTCTTGCTGTTGTTCCAAGTAAACAATATTCAGATATTGTAAATAAGGCATTGTCAAAGTGTATCCTAGATGCACAGAGTGACGAGCTGATCAAACGCAGGATTGAATTTTTTGTGAATTCAGAGAAAGGGGTTTTCAAAAGAACACTAGAACAAACATTGCCTCATTTACAAAGAATCGCTCCCGTTAAAGTATATTTAGATGATAAAAATACGCAAACTTATGCAGGTACACAGAAAGAGTCAGGCTCAAAATATTTTACGAGAAGTACACCATCATCCCAAAAAGAGCCAAAAGTAGTAAAAACAATATTTGTTTACCCGCCCCCACCAAAGAAAGGTGGAATAGCACTGACAAATGTAGATGTTGACTGCCTGGAACCAGGTATCTATCTAAATGATATCATAATTGACTTCTACCTCAAATGGCTGTACGAGGAGAAACTTAGTCCACAGCAGAAAGCCAAGACATACATTTTCAATTCTTACTTTTACACACGCTTATCAAAACGAGCATTTGGAGATGCAAGGAAGAATGAGGATCCCATGCAAAGGATGCATGCACAAGTGAAGAAATGGACCAGAGATGTTGATATTTTTGAGAGAGACTTCATTCTCATCCCAGTTAATGAACACTCTCATTGGTTTTTAGTGATAATTTGTTTCCCGTCAAGAATAGAGATTGATGAAGCTGTAGAAGGCAGCGGTTTGAATGAAAATGCAAGCTCTGATAGTGTAGAAGATTCACAACTGGAGATTCGTGGATTAAAGGAAGACAGTAAGGAGCAGTTGATTAAATGTACAGATGAAATAGCAGCAAAAACAGCAGGTGACAATGAAAAACAGAAATCGTGTAGTGAAGATATGTTAATGGATGTAGATGAGGAAAATTCGCGGTCCATGCAGCATGAAGCTGCAAGTTGTTCCAAATCAGAGGGCTCACCTCCAGAAGTTAACAAAGGCCAACAGACAGAAGAGAACTCAAGAGACAGTAATAGCAGTACCGGTAAATCATGTGGGCCCAGTGAGAATCCTGATGCAGAGTATAATTCACCCTCTGTCAAATGCGAGCAGCCTTGCATCTTGGTGTTTGACTCTTTAGTGTCTGGTGGAAGGTCAAGAGTTTTCAGCAACCTGAGAAATTATCTGACCTTAGAGTGGAAAGAAAAGAGGAAAGGATTAGAAGCGGAGAAGGTATTCACTAAGAATAACCTAAAAGGCTCATTTCCTAAGATCCCACTTCAAAGCAATGATTGCGACTGTGGTGTTTATATACTGCAATATGCAGAGAGCTTTTTTCAAGATCCTATATTGAACTATAACTTTCCTATCAAGAAAGAGAAGTGGTTCACAAAGGAACAAGTTGATGGTAAAAGGGAAAGCATTAAAAAGACAATCAGTGATCTAGAACAGAATTTGCCCCCAGGTAACTCAGCTGCTGTGTAGTCAAAGTGTAGTCAATGGTTTTTTGAATCTGTGCAAAGCCAGATTTGTTCTCCCTTTTAAGTAAGATTGACAGATTTCTGTTTCAATAGTTACATGTTTTCCCTCACTGTCATACCCTGTTTAATTCCATATTTTAATTATTTTGAGGAAGAGAATTCAAAGGTATTCTTCTCTATTAGCGTGAGGGATGTTTGACCCTAGGCACCTAGCAATTGCTGTAATTTGTTAGGCCATCCATATATTTTAGTCGCGGTTGCAAAATGGCAAATCATTTGGTCCTCCTTCTTTATTCTCTTCCTCCCAAGTGGTAGTGATATGGGCAACCAATTCAAGTTCAGGGATGATGTACAAAATTTGCAAATTTGTGAAAGACCACCTGTATTCACTAATAGGTACTAGTCCAATTGAATCTGACATTTCTTAAAAATGTCTTCACTTTTCCCATGGTTAGCTAACAGCAGTGTGATTTTCCCACAGCCTCTCTTTCAACCATTCTGATTATTTGTGTACTGACAGTAGGTAGGTGGTAGCTTTCCAGTCTAGGTCTCAAGTAGTGTTCTCTTTATTTTTTGTTATTTATTGATAGATTTGCTTTCAAAACCCACACAGTATAAATCAGAACCAGGATGCTCCTGATCTTTGCAAAGGAAACAATTGAAACTAGGAAGAGCCTTCAATATAACTCTTAATCTAGTAGAAGCTTTCCGTCTCTTTGTTGTGAGTCTTCTCTCTTGACTTAAATGGTTTTGCATTTGATCCAGTAATGTTAGAATGTTTTCTGAAGTCTCTGCATGAGAAAGTGAAGTACTGCAATTCAAATGACTGAGTTATGATTTTTTAATTTGATTTTTTTACGCCTATAAACTTCTGGGAGAATTCCATGCCTTCATAGACAAAGCCTGCTAGTATTCCGGATCTCATGATTGCTAAGTTTGTGTGATCTTCCATTTCAAGTTTGCCTCTCATTTGCCACTTTAATCCTCTTCATTGCTCCTTGCTTTTTCCAGGGGGTGTGACCAGGATTTTCTCAGCAGGGGGGGGGCTAAGTTCCTCAATAAGAGGCCTATGTTGTTAATTCACAGAAGCTTGTGCTTTATAGCAATTGATCACAGACTTACTCCTTTCCCTGTAGCCCCCATCTGCCACCCCTCTTGTTACCACCCCTGCTTTATTTATCGTAACAAAGAGGCCCTTAATTTTATGTACAGATACTTCCCATGCACACGGAGATATAGGTTATCAAGAGATTTATCTACTGACCTGCAACTTTGAATAGATATATCTTACAGGTGCTCTTTTCCTGTAGATTTTTCTAATTCTACGTCATAATCTTTTTAATGCCCTTCTTAAAAAGTTATGTACCTCGAATTTTTACCACCTACCAGACTGTAATGTGTCGACAGCCAAGAAGGAATTTATTTTTGGCTGCCCACGCCTTGTATCTTGCTTTGGGAAGAAATGAACGAATTGACAGTTCATTATGTCCATAGATGCCATTTGTTTTAAGAATTTTCAAATCAATGTTAACATTCGTTCACTCCGTCTGTGTTTCTTTGTTTAATATCTCACATAATTTAGTCTACAAATGCTGGTGGTCTATACAGAGATTAAACGCTGACATGAGGACATTGCAAAGATACAAAGATGAAATGCTACTAGTTGCTCAGTAATAAGATTCTTGTCCATTGATCATATGTTTAATGGTTCGAATCCCCCCTCAGCCAAACTTTCACTTAGAATGAGGAGCGTCAATAGCTCTCTGTAAATCCAGGCGTAGGAATCACGAGGTGTGGTCACATCGAGAGGAATGACCCGGATGGACACTGCTCGTTAAGCAAAAAGCTAAGTGTCAAACAAATCTACCTTCGGAGTCTAGTTGATAATGATAAAAAGGACCTTATATGATGAAACAATGAAAAACTCTCTTGAATTGATATATTTTATTGCAACTACTTTTCAACTTCCATAAATGAGGCATTATTGCCCCAGTTCCCTAGAATTGGGCATTAGGTCGCAAGTGGATGCTTTTATTCTCGCTTGGCCTTAGAACTGCCTATTTCACGAACTCTATCGCACAAGTCATCATTCATCCCTAGAACGTGCATTTTGTGGCATTTCTTGCCTTCTTCTTACTTTCCTGAATCTGATAACTTGCCATCTTTCGAATCCAAGATCAATAAACTTGATCTGATATCTCTCTCCTCTTAGCTTTTCGCTTTCTTCTTTCTTCCTTTGTTGGGGCTTTGTATAGGCCACCATAGCCTTTCCTCAACATAACCCACAAAAGAAAAAAAAAGAACTACCGCCCGTAAAACTTCTCATAAAAAGTAAGGCTAACAACAAAAGCATCTAACCTTATAAACGAATAGATGAAAGTTCGTGTGTCCTTAAATGCTCTGACTTAAATTAGATAAGAGCTAAGCAGACATTACTAGATATTCGACATTGATATAGAATCGAATTAGATGTCCAAGCTAGAGGGGTCTACTTCTTTTACCACAGTGAGACTTAAGGAACAAACTTAACAAATCGCTCATGCCTTGTAACTGGTGCTGCTTTGCAACGACTATTTAAAGTTAGCATGTTGCATTTTTTATTTAGCCTTTGGTAAAGAAATAGTCAATTATAGTCTAGAGTAGAAATATTTTTCAAGCAGATTTTTACCCAACTTTTGGCACGTATGCACTGGCGACATTCGTCATCACGCCCCCTCCATCTTCAGGCAAATTCAGTTCAGTTCTTATCATTATAATTCCACCGCATAAAATTCATTAAGAAAATTAATGGAATAAAATGAAATGCAATGATGATGGAAATACAAATACAAACACAAGTAAAAATACAATAACAAAAAAAACAAATCCTGTCCTGTTGAAAAATTATCCTGTCTGAGATCGTACATACTTCCACTACCCTATTCACTCCCTGTTCGATCCTTTTTTCACTACTTGGATCTTTCTTCAATGCAATTTCTCTAAAATGTCGTAGGTTTTCTCTGTCACAGTACCACAGCTTGCAGCCTCCGCAGATACATTTGACCTTCCTCTCTTTCCAACGAGTCTCCTCCACTTCCCTTTCTCTCCATCAGGTCCCAGACCTCCCGTCCCTTGTCCATCATGGTGGGCACTTTGTCAGCTCTATCCTTCGGTTCGATCGTCTTTGCTTTCATGATCGCAGTCTCTCCCTTCTCTTCTATCTTCCCCTGTCCGCCCCCGCTCTGAGCCCTCCGCATCCAAATAGCATACAGGATGCACAAGTGCCCCTTGGTTCCCAGTCTCTGGTAATGGCCGCTGTTAACCTGGGCCTCAATTCACCTGGTATGAGAGTTGATTTTTCATGCATTATCACGATTGGCAGAATTTACCCCGCATGCTCTTCCTTTTGCAACTCTTCCTATTTACCTGGGCTCGGGACCAGGTCCTAGATTGCCCTGGCTTGTGCCTGTGTCCTATAGGAAGTTGGTTCACAAGGTCGCTGAAGCTACATGTTTGAACTGTTTTACAGAGAAAGCTTGCCTTATTTTTATCGGCAAAGATTTCCATGAATTTCTTCTAGTAATTTAGAATGCGTTTGTGAACCTCGTTCATTTCCACATTTAATCCTCCCTTGAAAATTTCTTCCTGCTTGACAATTGAGTGCAATGAGTATGAAACTTTATCAGCCACTAAAGAATTCAGTAGACTGGTAAAAAAATAGACGTTTACAAATTGCACATGAAAAATATTTCTTCTAAATAACTTCAGAAGTCCCTTGTAATATGCAGATATATTATACTTTCTGCTTCTTAAATTTTTTGTAAAATTTCCTTCTGTAAATAGCTATTTTTAAATCAGCTGCATTATATAGGTGCAAGCTATTGTGAGTACCAACTTTCCTTTTCAGTAATAAGAATAGCAACGATAATTTAGTAATAGATATGATTGAAATGATACGAATGAACTTTACACCCAAAATCAGGAGAACTACTACAACAGCATTGCTGAAACTATTGAGAAGACCTCACTTGTGAACAAAGCTAAAGAAGCATTCAAGGCTACAAACCATCTCACGGGCCGAAAAAGAAGAACACCTTTTGCAGTATCAGGAAATTCTGCACCATACTTGGTGATCGTAGTAGACTACGTCATGAGAAATGCAGCCAACGAAGTGGGAGAAAGCATCGGCTTCACCATCCAAAGACGATGACCAAGAAGACATCCAGGGCTCCATCTTACGGATCTCGGCTTTGCAGATGAGATCGCCTTGCTCACTGACAACATAACCAATGCACAAATCCCTCTAACAACTGTTGATTAATAGGCTCTGTCTGTGGGGCTCCTCATCAACCGAACCAAGACAGAGTACATGGTAATTGGACGTCCGGAAGACCTTGATCAGCAACTTGCAATTGCGGAGGGAAGCATCAAGAAAGTTGAAGACTTCAAGTACCTAGGCAGCTGATTAAGATCCTTAAACAAAGACTTCAACATCCGGTGAGCAATGGCGTTCAAAGCATGTGACCAACTCTGGAGAACGTGGAAATCTAAGTGCAGCTTCAAAGTAAAATTCAGAGTGTTCAGAGCATGTGTCGAATCTTTCCTTCTCTACGGCTCAGAACCGTGGACAATAACTAAAGGCCTGGAGAGAAGAGAATCAATGGATGCTACACAAGACTTCTACGGAAAGCACATGGTTGGAGTTACAAAGATAACAAAACACTGGCAGAAATCTATGGAAACATACCAAGAGTTTCCTCAACCATCAAGTCACGCAGACTTCAGTTAATCGGACACTGCATACGTTGCTCAAATGGAAACCAACCTGTGAAGAACCTCGTCTCGGGGCAACCTCCAGAACCACTCAACATCGGCCAGGGAAACAGAAAAACCTTCATCAAGCAAGAGCTTGCAGACCTGCCCGATCTGAACATTGACGAAATCTTCAGTGCAGGAAGAAATAGAGAATTGTGGAGAGAACTGACACGAACAGACTTGTGATCCCTGCAACAACAGCCGTCCTGTGATGATGATGATGATGATGATGATGATACGAATTAATCCTGACTCCGTAAGCATCCTAGCTCAGTTGACTGTCGTACAGAATGTCTTAGAAGATCTTGCCATTGGTAATTGATTGGGGTCTTTCTATAGCCGTAGGAGCCAGGTAGCTGAGAGGGGTACTGATTGCCCGTAGCATTGAGGGAGTCAGCATAGAAATGGGAAATTAATCTTTCTGTACGTGTCTGGGCGCGCGTCTCCGTGGTAACCCCAGGAGCCACTGCCGCCAGGTTGTAGTGACTCAGCTTTCTTACCCTCATTTTTTCTATCTATGCCTAAATTGTCGTCGCGAGTTCGCTGAACAATTCGTCTAGTGGAAATCCGCCTCAAGATTGAGAAAAATCGCTAACAACCAGGGACTGCTAGCGAAGGATTAATTGCGACTCAGTCCAGGGCATCGTGCAAATAGAGTCCAATAAATTTCCTTAATGCTTCAAAATGTGATTTAACAGCCTGTAAAGGTTTGAGATTCCTAAAAGGTAACCTGGATACGAGGTTCTTCCAATGCACTTCAATGCACGTGGAGATTGACTCAGGTCTGAGCATGCTCAGTCAGATTTATTGTGTGGACGGCAGACCACTTCTACAGCTGAAGTTGATCGTTGAGTGGTCAATCCCACGTCGCTTTTGTAAAATATTAGGAACGCATCTTTTAATTTAATTTTCGTGATACAAGAAACTGCAATGGAAGTAGAAATTGCTGAGGTTAGTTGGATTATTTTACTGGCCATTTTATTCTATGCAGTTTTGTAAATGGGAAGTGCAGCCTTCGGCCAATTTAGGCCTAATTAATGTAAACTTTTTCCACGGACCTTCGCATCAAATATCATTTCACCTTATTGCTATTGTTCATAGCGTTTCCTCATCCGTATGCTATGTTTTTCATTGCATCTATAAGGCCTTTCTGTTGTGGTTTTTCACTTTGAAATTCTATATCTTTTCTTTCGTTTGGAAAGTTACCCATTCGATCAATAATATATTCTCTAAGAGTGATCTGAAATGGCCATACAATTACACGCATGCATCTCTAAATAAATGGATTATTGATTCAGTACTTAAATCATTTTGGAAAGTTTTCAAAATATCTTTGAATTATTTCTTTGATATCACTCTAAAAAAATTATTTCTTTGAATATCACTCAGTTAAGAAAGCACTATAGTTTAATTTCATGGTTGTAATTTCTGGGTAATATAGAGCTATAGCAATAAGCAACTCTATATTACATGATTGTAATCAAGGGGACGTTGCTGCTTGCTCTTTATACTCCCTTCAGTTTTATGCTGTCAGTCATTGATGCTGCTAAGCAAAGAGGCGTTGGATTCTTTGTTCTTAACATCAAAATATGTATTATGCGATGTTAAATACTTGTTGATCAACTTAAACAATTTTAGAATGGACGAAGCCAATAACCAATTAGGGGAAAAAACTCAATGACATGCATAAGATAAGGGATGAAGACCGTTAAACATCACCCAGATTCCACTCTGCTTGTCTTTTCTCTAGTTGCAAAATGGAGTTGACTCCCTAGATGAAGCTGGTCTGAAGAAAAAAAGACGAAATATGTTTGATATTGGACCAGAGGGTATGTAAATATACATTGGCATTCACATATGGAGTCTTCAGTGCACTCAGATCTTTTTAGGGCAGTTAACAAAAGCTTGCAGGCTATGCAATTGCATAAGAACTGTGAAATGCAAGCACAAGAATTTGTCAAGAATCAATGGATTTCCTTTTGTTGTGAGCAAAAGATTTTGATCCTAATTGGACATAGCTTTGAATGTGTTTTCATTCTGTGTCTGAACTTCTGAAAAATACTAATGGGAAAACCATTTCTCTCTTTTTATTTTGAACAAAAGGTATTAAAAGCCAATTGCAGTCTGAAGATGTTTTAGAAGAAGATACAATATGATGTTGATCAGTGCCATGGACTTTCTCTTTCTCAATACTTGCCCATCTTGGCTTTGTTTTACTTTGTGCACCTGAATCAACTCAGATAAAGGCAGTTATCTAAATTGATCTTTTATTGGTCCCATCACTGATGTGTTTAGGAATAGGATAACCATTATTTGTGAATTATGATGAACCATGTTCATGTCTATTTAGGAATATATTAGAATCTCTTTATCAACAACTGAGGTAAGTATTTGGTGCATTGAATAGGTCCTTGTATAAGTAGCATATTTTTAGTAATGTAAGATTTTTCAAGCCAGCCAGAGTCACCCAGCTATAGAAGAAGGAAGTAAATTAAATTGTAGACTTATGTGAGCTGTTTGTATGTGCATAAGCCTTATCCAAAAACAGATCTAGGCAATTTTACTTTGATTTATCTGTGCACGCTCTTTGGTAGTTAGTTGCATTTAATTGAAGCTTTTTCATATGTAAAAATCAGGCCTATCTTTTAACATATTTGCGTGGCACTTGTGTTTTACACTATGACACTTTCTTTGTATTTTTCTGAGAAGGACAACTCATGTGATCTACCAATCACAACACCAAAGTCTCTCCTGTGGAACAACAAACATTTCTGTATTTTGGTAACATTGATACCATTGTGTCTTGTAACACTAGACATGCCATTCTCTTTAAGATTCAAATTTGCTGGCTACGACTCCTCCTTAAATGCTTTACTAAACAGTGTAAGCATAGTACATTAATAAGTAATTAATATATGTAAAGGCTAGTCCACTAAATGGTCTCCATAGTATTTCTATTGGACTGCACAGTCCTACTACACTTTTTGCTGAGGTATTTGCTTGACATAAAAGCTCAACAAATAGGGAAAGCCTGAATCTATCCATTTTCTAGATCAAGAGGGAATCAAATCAGTAAGCATGTTTTAGGCTTACATATACAGGGATAAAATCTCTATTGTTGAGCACTGTTTTTTACATTAAAAAGAAAAAGTTTTTGGCAAGAGGTGGCTGCAATTTCATGATAAGTAGTGGCATCAGTATGACCCCACAATGCAGGTAACAAAAGGCGCCCCTTAAAGTTTTCCTTTATTGCTATCCCTGTTTCAGATGCAAATAATTGTCTAAGACTAATTTTGTGTGTCTTGTTACTTACAATTGCCTCTTCTTGAATTGAGATGATTTCTTTACAGGGCAGATATCTCGTAGAGAGGATGACTACCTACCTGTTATGGATGATGGCAAAGGTGCCATTGTAGCTGGTCCAGGCGCAGGGGGACTGCAACCAAGACCTTCAGAAGCAAAGAGAGCTTTGCCTAAATTGACAAGACCACAAGAAGAGGCACTTGCAAAAGCCAAGCGTTATGCTATGGAGATGTCTGTGCAACATGTGAGTAGCATCTAGGGTTGAATTACGACTCAAATACGCTAGACCCAAACAAGTGTGACTAGATTTTGTTGAAGAGTTTGATTCAGCCAGACGAATTCAATCCACGTGATATGTTGCGCAAGTGTTCATGGGAAAGCAAGTGGGAACCTTAACAAATCCCCTACTGCTCAGTTTAGACTTTCTTGCTCTCGTTGTACTCCCAAAGAACATAGCCAGTGGTAAATTTTTACTTATTGGTGGTAGGAGTAAGAGCAAAAGAATCAGTGCCTCATTTCATGAAAAACGTTACAGTCATTGCTCATGGCCTCAACTTCTCTAAAGATCAGTAAAAAATGTTCTCAAAGCAAAGTCTTCTTAAAATGCTGCTACCTTGCTGTACCTTGTACGTAACAATGCCTTACAAACAACAACTTTCTCATAACTTTGATGAGATATTTTTTGCACTACCTTCAAAATAGTCCTCACTATTGGAGATTGCAAAGCAATTTTCTGTGTTCTTTCTGTTTAGACCATACATCCTTTGGCAAGGCGATGATTTCACTTTTCTTGAAGTCATCCTAAATTGCTCCTGTGTTTTTTATCTTCTGTATGAGCCTAACTGCTTTCCCAGGGCCTCTTTGGCCGATCCTGACCTTCCTAAATAGATACCATTTTGATTTAACTGTAATTGGGTCCAGAAGTGGTCATATTCTTTCCAGAAGCAACTTTTTGTAAATCTTAGCAGCTCCCACTGTTAAAGATGTATGCGGTAGTTGCCTGTGTCGTTCAGGTCTCCCTTTTGCCCTTTCCCTTTTTTGAAACTTGCTTCAAAACAAGCCCAATGACACTTCTTTTATACTTATGACTTGATGATATTTTATTCACAATACTTTGTAAAATTTATCACATTTTTCCACCAAGTGCAAAATTTTGTTTGTCAGCCAAGTTGCTTCATCCTTTTTGTTCAAATAATATAGAATGGACAATTGACTTGGTCATTATGATAAGCAGTCTGATAAGTAGTGAAAAGAGGAAGATAGGGAGATAGACATAGAAAAGTTGAAGGATAGCACCATAGCCTATAGAAAAGACAATATTGTGTGACTTTTAACATTAGGCATATGTATTCAATCCAATCATTAAGGAACTGAGTGATAACATGGGCTCATTATTTTGATTGCTGAAAAATGTTGTTTGGCAGGTTCTCAATAAGCAAAAGGTTGTTCAGGTGGAGCAAATGACCACTTTACAAACAAATGCACAGCGACAAAGAGCCTTAGCCCTGATGTGCAGGTAAAGCACTTGATTTTATTACATTGCAAGAAAACCTGTGAATATATCCTTGTTAATACTTGTTATGATTTTCAAAGAAAGACTCTTTAGATTCCAAGAGGAAAAGGCTGAAATTATCCAAGGTGTTGAGAAACCAAGAAAAAAGCACATAATTTTATTACATTGCAAGAAACCTGTGATTATATCATTTTGACTACTTCTTATGATTTTCAAAGGAAAAACTCTTTAAATTCCAAGAGGAAAAGGCTGAAGTTATCCAAGGTGTTGAGAAACCAAGAAAAAAGCACATTATTTTATTACATTGCAAGAAAACCTGTGATTGTATCATTTTGAATACTTCTTATGATTTTCAAAAGAAAAGGTCTTTAGATTCCAAGAGGAAAATATTTGAGATGTTGAGAAACCAAGAAAAAAACACATTATTTTATAACATTGCAAGAACCCCTGTGAATATATTATTATGAATACTTATGATTTTCAAAAGAAAAGCTTTTGAGGTGCCAAGAGGAAATAGCTGAAATCATCGGAGATGTCGAGAAACCAAGAATGCAACCATTTCAAGTTGCTTTTGTTTTGGCATTGGCCAAAGGAAATATTCCTTGCTTCTTATAGAAACCAGGGTTTTGAGTGGAATAAGAATCAAAATTTATTTTCATGCATCTTTGATATTTTTTCCCTGCAGGATATATGTGGGGAGTATTAATTTTGAGTTGAAAGAAGACAGTATTCGGTCATCATTTATCCCTTTTGGGCCAATTAAAAAAATTGACATGTCTTGGGATCCAACAACCATGAAGCATAAGGTGAGGTATTTTCAATTTTGACCAGCTCAGCTGCTTGGTTTTTTTGAATCTCTGTTGATGATATTGTTTGATCAATGTAGTTCATTGAATTTTTTTGGAAAAATGTATGCATCCTTGGCTTTTTTAGTAACAGCAATTTCCCCACCTGCAAGTTTTCTAGAGTTAAATACAATTTTACTTGCAAAAGGAAGAAGAATTAATTTTGCAAGCTAGAATTATTCACTTTGTTGTCTGATTGTATCTTGATGAGGAATCGGGTGAAAATTTGACTTACATAGACTGCTGCAAAGGATGCCCCAAGGAATCCTTTAGTGCACAGAGTTTGATATAGATAAGAGAGATGTCAACACTGACAGTCACTCAAAGGATCTTTATCAATGTTTAATCTTTATTGTTCAATCTTTAACAGTTTTTTTGTGAAAAATTGTGAAGCATGCATTGCAATAAGGCACTCATAAAGAGTATGGGAAGTTTTAAAATCAGTGTTATTTGTAATGTGAAAGTAGGAGAAAGCTTAGAAGTTTAAGTTTGATTTCAGTTACAATTCTGAAATGTGGGAGGCTTATAAGTATGCTGGATTGCATTTTGAAGTGACATTAATTCCCCGTCAGACTGAAGGAATTATTCTCTTGTGCAACGCCGGTACAAGCGTCTCTAGAAAGCTATGCACTAGAACTATCAACGGATATTTGCTTGCTGGGAAAGTGCAGCGACTATATGATTATATCTTTATTATTGAATGCTGATAAGCTTTATCTGTTTTCACATAGCAACTGAAAATTGATTTGATATCAAACTCATGATATTCCTGCTTTAAATTTTGAATTAACTTAGGCTTAAATTGTGATGTTACGCTTTAGGGATTTGCATTTGTTGAGTATGAATTACCAGAGGCTGCTCAACTTGCCTTGGAACAAATGAATGGCGCCCTACTTGGTGGCAGGAATGCAAAGGTAAGCCTGTAGCTTCTACATTGTTGCACTCAAATCCATTTTATCAATGGCTATCCTTTTTATCGATGCTTGACCTTTGCATATACAGCCTCAGATTGATGTTTTGCATCATGACATGGTTGTAGCTGCATTTCATCCTTTTCATGATCATCAATAACTCTAAGATCAGGATTTTTTTAGTGAGTTATGTTGAGGAAAGGCTATGGTGGCCGGCCTATACAATGCCTCAACAAAGGAAGAAATAAGAAAGCGAAAGGCTAAGAGGAGAGAGGGATCAAATCAAGTTTATTGATCTTAGATTTGAAAGATAGCAAGTTATAGGATTCAGGAAAGCGAGAGTAAGGCAAGACAATGCATTAATTATCGTGCATGTCTCCTTCAAGCACATTGTATGCAATGATTTTCCTCAATTGTAGACAAGGATATTTATTGTATGTATTCATAGTCAAGTTTATATTCACATATCGAATTGTCACCTGGATAATTGATCAAGATGCTACCAGGGCTTTAGTTTGAAGGAATGTATCCCGTTCATGTAAATGTTTGAAAGGAGGGAAAATTCCTTGTTTATTTATAACAAGAAGGTGCTGCTTATCCTTTTATGCCCATGGGTAGAATAGGATTAGCATATCCAGCATGAAAGTCATTCGACCATATGTAACCAAAGCCAAACTTTCATAAATATATGGACTATATGGTTGACAGTCAACACCGGTGATCCCAAGTTGCCGAAGAAGCATGTAGAACAAGGTTCTTAGAAGGAGCATCAAACGTGGTGAATTCTCGGCACAATGCACTATAATTGATTGACAGCAAATGAGACTAGAGAATGGATAAACTGAAGCGTGCGGTCAAGAGAAGTAGAGAATGACGCAGAGAAGAAATCAATCTGTGTTGTCTTGC
Source organism: Pseudorhiza aurosa (assembly GCA_964026355.1). Classification (NCBI taxonomy): domain Eukaryota; kingdom Metazoa; phylum Cnidaria; class Scyphozoa; order Rhizostomeae; family Lychnorhizidae; genus Pseudorhiza; species Pseudorhiza aurosa. Next base: position 4,348,981 of record OZ032125.1, on the reverse strand, counting down.
TGATTTACTTCGTTGTTTACCTGTTAGGTTGGTCGCCCAAGCAACGTGCCCCAAGCTGCACCGTGGATAGAGCAGATTTTGGAGGAAGCCAGACAATACGCAAGGATTTACGTGTCATCGGTGCACCCTGACCTTACCGAAAACGATATAAAAAGGTATTCGACGTGTATTCTCGTCCTATTGTTTCTGTTTTTCACCACGAGCTAATTCTAAATCTAAATTTCTCAAGATGTACTTCTAATTTTTGTTGTAGTCATTTATTTACTCAGTCGCCTATCTCAAAATTGAAATTGATGAAGCTCTTGAAGATATGTTTAGGTAGCATTGATAGCTTTTTACGGCCCTTTTGCACAGGCTAAAATTTCGCTTGAAATTTCGATGGAACGTAAACTATAAACAAACTCAAATTATGAAGCTGCTTGATTTGAAAATCTCCTGTTGAACAAGGCGGATTGTTTATACTCAATTATAAAGAGGTGTTTTTTGTTGATCGTTAAATTTAGTATGTAAGTATAAATATCTATGGCAGACACGTTTTCAGAAAAAAGTTTGAAGTTGCATATATAAACCCTTAGAAATCCAGCAAACCATGTGACGATCAATTAGTTTTTTTCGAATGTTTTGATTGTAAGAAAATCTGTTAGATGATTGTAAGAAAATCTGAATTTTGGCAATTTCTTATGTCTGTTATGTTCGTTCTAGTGTGTTTGAGGCATTTGGAAAGATAAAAGACTGTAGTCTTTCTCCTGACAATGTCACTGGAAAGCACAAAGGATTTGGCTTTGTTGAATATGATACTCACCAGTCAGCTAATGATGCCATTGCATCAATGAATCTATTCGATCTTGGTGGTCAATATTTGCGCGTTGGAAGGGTGAATTATACTTTGAATTAATTATTTGCAATAGTATCCCTTTTCTACATGGAAGGGTAGCATTTCTCGGTTGATTTAGCCTTTGTGCCACACATCTGTGTAAGTGTAGAATATTTAACTGTTCGGACAAACGTTGGTAGCTCGACGTTTTACACCCACACACTTTCATCCAAGTGTTGGGTACTAGGATGCTATAGAAGATAACAGTATGTGTTATTTTAATATGTTCTGTGTGACTCAGACCGAGTTTTGGATTCTGATTACTCACAGAGCAACCACTGTACCAGGAGGTTATTGCTGTCAAGCTTTTAAGATAGCTGTGCAATGTCGGCATTTGTTCCAACTAAATCCATCAATAATATAGCATTAGGCATACACCACGAGCAGTTGTTAAGTTATGTTGAGGTGTTTATTCTCCAGAGAATAGCTATCAAACCTCAGTTTCAGTTCATGTTGAAGGCAGTGGTTTCTAGCTTAAAATCCTCAAGTTTGGTAGTTCTTCCCGGAGCCCATTGCTATTGAAACGTTAGATATATGTTTATCAGCACTGGACAAATTTGCTGGTTCTTTCCTTCTCAGGCAATCACTCCTCCTGCAAACGCATCCACAACTGGCCCACTACCTACTGCCGCAGCCCTGGCGGCTGCGGCCGTTTCTGCAAAGATCCAAGCGCAAGAAGCTGCTGCACTTGGAGGTAAGCTCACTCTGTAATCTCGCTTGAGAATTCGAAAACGTGTTTCTTACAAGCCAAACGTTTCTACTTTCTAAATTTCTGAGGCGCGCTTCATAATGGAGAGATGGAGAGTATCCCGTTAGTTTAGACTAAATGTATGATTGCAAAATTGAATTGGATTTATTTGCATGATTATGATTTAAAGTGCAGAAGTTGTTTGACAAATACTTGATTGAGAGCAAATGAAATTCGATGTGATAAAGTAAGTTATCAAATGCTTTTTTGTTTGGTGTTAGTGTTTCAAGATTTTTCCTGTATGTACAGACAGGAAATATCTTGAAACACTAACACCAAACAAAAAAGCATTTGATAACTTACTTTATCACATCAAATTTCATTTGCTCTCAATCAAGTATTAATCTCAGCACCGTTTAGCTATATCTCCCCTGTGAATATCTTATTATTTGCAAGAAGTACCTTCACTTTTCTATACAAGGATTTTTGCACGGGTTTCCGTCTCACTTGCTCCTATATAACCCTACGTTATCAGTTGGTCTATTTTTTCATTTGCTTACAAAAGTAACAGCTAACATTATTTTGCTGATTATCTTCAATGAATTCCACTTCCCTAGAAAAAAAACTCAGAGCCGTGTCTCTGGTTTCTGCTACGCTCGAAAAATCGAGTATGCATCGCAGTTAAGCTATCGTACCGCCCATCAGTGTTGCGGCTAGAGTACTAATCACTACTATCAAATACAGACCAACCCGCCCATCTCGTAGTTTTATACGCCATATTTCGTCACATAAAAGGCGCTGATTTTGACATGGCATGAAGTTAAATTGGTCCTGATTTTTTTTAGTTCCAGCTGCCCCAGTTGTACCTACGGTTATCACATCAGTTGCTGGTGTTCCTATGGCAATCCCTGCATCAAGTCTAGCCGCTGGTTCTCCGCTATCTGTCGCAACTACTGCCACAGCGCCGATGCATCTGGGTGCATTTTTAGGTGGAGGTCAGTATTTTAGAGGCAATTTCTTAAATATAGATTACTAGGCTATGGTATGTTGGGATGAGGTTTCATTCGAATGCAGTTCTCTTAGGTGTATGTTGATATTTGCGCAGTTGGATTAGGAAGCTGGGGAAAGCTGCTGAAGACATGTAGCCATTGCTTGCTAGGTCGTGTGATGGATGTAAACAGTGGAAAGTTGAACTGATAGCGCAGTCGGGCAAAATATAATGCAGGAAACCAAACAATGAGAATAAAAGTGGATTTAATACCGTCAGATTTTATATGATGATTATCACCATTTGAAATGTGTTTTGGTACATAAACTGTGAGTTTATGTTGATAAAATGCCAATCTCTTTGGTTGCTTAAAATTTTGCGAATCGACGTCAAAAAGTATTGAAAAAGGAAAAATCCACACCCTGTCTTATTTTCAAGTTAATAACGGCCAATATTTTGGACCCAAAACTACGGCAAATAATTTAAGGAGTTCTGAAGTTCTTCATTTTTGATACCTTACCTTGCAAAGCTATTGGGCCTAAGCTCAAGTGTTTTTAGTTGAATAGTACCTAGTTTCTTTGGTTGGACCAATGATCTCAATGGGAAGGGGGTCAACTTACCTAGATGTAGAGGCAATAAGCCAAAAACTGAATTTATGTTAGTTGTGACTAATTTTATTGATATCTATGTTATCAAAGTCACTGTGGTAGACGGCGTTGAGCAGAAGTCAGGAACTGGGTAGTAATGGCTTATGACAATAGCAAGATTATATGTTCTTTATACAGGGTAGTTCCATCAGCTACGATAAATTAGCTGTTAGCAATTGAGGCCCTGTTTCCCACAGAAAAAAGACAAAGTTTAAAGAAATAAAAGTTTATGAAAGTCTATAATAGATATAAAAGCCTACAACTTGATAAAGGTTTAGAAGATAATCAGTCCATCAAATATGCTCTTAAGTCCTTGCTGAGAGCTGCGTTAAAGGAATTATATCGATCCGTGCTTCAATCAAACGCTTTATATTCTGCTAATTAGAACATCATTCATGATGGAGGTCTACGAAATGACGAAATAGCAGTATTACAAAGTCTGTCACAGAATTCCGCATAAAAAATCTTACAGATTTAAGCAGGATTTCCATTAATCAGATTGTAATCATGTCATTTTAATGCAAAGTAGGCCCTCCAGGAAGCCGAGACTTACAGTGGAAATCCGGTCTTGTAATGATTAATATTATTATTCTACTGTTTTGATATCAATAGCTTTTTCAATTCAGATATAAAGCAAGAAAATACGCAGATTTGGCAGTGTTAACGTCAATCTTCCGATAGCGTCAATGCTCTTTGTTGTTTTCCTGTAGGCTTTATCCTTTTGCTGACCTTGAAAGCTTATTTCATGTTCAGAGCATTTAGCTACTTGAACAGCATTTATTTTTCAATTCCCTCGTTTTATGCCCTTTTATCAGTAAGTAGAATGATGGAATTCCGTTTAAGCGTTTACAGAAACAGGTAACTGGGCATTCGCCAGTTCTTTTCGCAGCGATTGTTCTCGGGGTGAAACGCCAATGTGACGTCACCCCATGCTACACGAGCTTTTTTCTCCGTGATTGTATTAAATAGATATAAATATAAATAAACCATAAAGTTGGTAAAATAAGTCTATAGTACATATCAAAGGATGCTAAGTATTTGCATATTCTACAAAACTAGCCAGTTACAATATATCCAACTCTTTACATACAAGTCTATTTACAAGCTCTGCAGGTACAGGCATTGCCACTCCACTCTCTGATTTGTCTTTTGAAAGAAAGGACACTATCATAGCTCTTTACCGCATCAGGCATGCTATTCCATAGGCGGCTGCCTCTAAACAACTTAGTTTGACCCCGGAATATCAATGCAGTACTCTCTCCGTGGAATTTCACCGGCGAAGTTTTCCGCCACCCTCGTACGCACGAGGAGTGGTCAAGAATGGCACCAACCCTATGCTTGGGCACGACCAGTAGCCGATGACATCATTTTCAAACAGCACACTGGAGCTCTCTTGCGAACCTGCATTGCCCAATTGCTTGCGAGATATTAAAAATCTATTCACTGCTTTGCCTCCCACTTTCTTCCGTTTGTTTTTCAAACGAGGATATCGATCCAATGTTTTATCATGGAGACAACCACTATAAAAGAACGGAGTAAAAGACCTATTCTTCCTGTATCATGTTTTAATTCTATACCCGGATTTCCTAAAACTGACCTTGAAAAACCCAGATGTGAAAAAGCTTATTTTCAAAAGAGATCTTATCTATGTAATGCAAATCGCTGGCGAACGTCAAAGCCACGACTTTGAATTGAAAAGTGGCTGGGAAGTAGAACAGCTTTAATATTATGCAAAGTAGCCTCCGGACATCTTCTTGTGCGTCTTTTCCTTTCGGTATTTTTGCAAGATCGCATAATGTGAGATACCTGGCTTACGTGACCTGTTTTTGCCAACTCACTTAGGCTTCGATCCTTCTGTGCTGTTTGGCGCACTGGGTTAAAAGGTCCACCTCCGATGCCAGTTGAGTGTAGCATCGCCGTACCCGCCCGACCCAAGTAGTTCTGACTGAAGGGAAGTGTTGTTCGAGCGTCCTTCCCCAGGTCTTTTTCAGCATCTCTCGTCCCCTTGCCTTCTGATGCTTTCTATATCATTGTCCACTAGCCCTTCGTGTCCTAAGGGGGTTTTTTCTTTACAAAAATTAGTATTTGCTATTTCTGTGCCCGTGATTGTCATATTCCCGAAAATCTTATCAGCTAACTGAAACAGTTAGCTAAGCTCAGTATATGTTGAGAGAAGAATGTGTTGTTGGTGGCGTGGTCGAGTGGCTAAGGCGTCGTGTTTCGGATCTTGCCAGGTCTACTCGCGTGGGTTCGAATCCCTTCGCTCGAACCACTAACCACAAGCCAACAGTATCAATTTAGCTATCCATCCTTCCGAGGTCGGTAAATTAGTACTCAGAAGTAACTCTTGAGGGCGCAAGCACTGGACACACATTGATAACAGCTAATCTAAAGCTGAAGAGATTCATCCAGTATAAAGATTGGAGAGAAGAAAAGATGTTTTTTCTATTGCACTGATTTATTCATCGTTTAGGTGCGGCACCCTTATCAGAGGGACAAGCTGTTGAGAAGCCACAAGCCGCTGTCAGTCCAATAGTCACTTCGCAAAGTTTGCCACAAAAAAGCTCCATTTCCACTCAGCAAAGTGGCGACATTACAGCATCTTTGGTTGCACAAGCGTCAAAGCATGCTGATGTCAAAGCAAAGATTGAAATGATGAGTGATGATCTTAGTGCTAAAGCAAGTGAACAGAATTTGGACCGGGAAGAAGATATGAAAATTTCAGGGAAAGAGGCCAGATATATGATGATGCAGAAGTTGTCCCGTCAGAGCAGGGTATACTATTTTCTATCTATTTCCTCCAAGATTGCTGTATTTAGAAGATATTTGTATTTAAGTTGGAAAGTATGAGCTTCAAAGCTACACTCCTGGAACTATGTAAATTTGACATTGAGCTATGAGTGAATTTCTTTATTTTCACCGCAAATGAATATTGCATGTGCCGCTGAGGTAGATGAACAGTGTCACGCTGTTATGGACGTCAAGAATGAATATCAGGTAATCATCTAACAAGCCTAGACAACAATGTTCAACAGTGTTGTATAGTGTCACTGTCCTGTCAAGTTTCCTGTCAAGTTTCCTGTCGTACATTCATCTGAATGAAACTGCTTGATCATAGGACGATGAACTGCACAGCGTTATCGATTTGGAGAGGGGTAGTTATGGACTAGCACTCTCTCTTGTAAAAGATTTCAGCTTTTACAGGCAAAACGTCGTGCCAGTATTCACGCCTTTAATTCGTGTGTTTTTTGTAGTTTTCTTTAGATTTTCTTGCTTTCATTATCAGTAAGATGAAACGTTTTTGCACTGGCCGGGTTGGCCGCAGCATGATGAAATAACGAAAGGAATCTTGTCATGCGAGTTTTTCTAATTGAAGCAATGTGAGAAATCCATCTTATCACCTCCTCCTTATCTTCTCTTTCTCCGACAGTCAAAGGTCTTGGTCCTTCGTAATATGGTCACTGTGGAGGACGTTGACGATGATCTTGAAACCGAGGTTACTGAAGAATGCTCTAAGTTTGGCGAAGTCAGTCGAGTTATAATTTACCAAGAAAAGCAAGGAGAAGAAGACGACGCTGATATAATAGTTAAAGTATTTGTCGAATTTAATCAGCCTGAAGAGGCCGAAAAAGCCCAGTCAGTTTTCAATGGCCGTTGGTTTGGAGGTAACTGTATCACGGGGGAGATCTACGACGAAGACAAATTCACATCTGGTGACTTGTCAGGATGAGGAAGACTGCTGAAGACTTCTCGGTGCAGTAGAACACATCTACAAGGAACACGTAACTGATGTATATATCCATGTCCGAGAGTGATAGTTACGACTGCGAGAGTGGACTCCGAGGTCGAATTGCCCACACATTTGACATGCCCTTTAGCTTGAATAGACAAGATAGAGTGGGCCCATACGTAGTGAATATTTCCCAGTATAAACTGCATAAAGAAGTGCCAATTGGTTTTGACAAGAGGTCGTTCTCCTTGTAGCTTTCACGTTTAAAGTTTTTATACACTAGTTAACAGTTGATTAATTAATGGGGTTTCTCAGTCCAACGACTTCGACTGTCTTGCAAATTAAGGCGATCTTTATGCGGTTTTGATTTTGCTTAATGCAATTAAGAGGTATATTTTGGCTTCAGTAGTCGTCCATTTGCACGCACGAAGAAAGAACCGAACAAAGAACTGATCTCCAGATCACGTGATACCCTTGATCTTTATGGCATGTAATCCTGTTTGAAGTAACTTTGCCGTAATTCTCACTACCTGTGCAACGGCATTTTATTTTTAGTTGAGTTTATGGATATATGTCCATCTGGAACGTGTTAGCTTCCAGCAGCCAGTTTTGAAGTATCTTGTATTAATCGGTGTTGGTACAACAGAAGTGATGCAACGGTGTTGAGAAGATATACGAGTTCATTAAAAAGATGCGAGCATGGGATTAGTATTATGCTGTTATAAGTGTTCGTAATTGTAAATTCATGCTGTTTTTACATAGTCTCAGCCCCTTAATGTCTCCCATATTGGGGCTTTTAATGGGTTAACCATATCAAGCAGTTGCCCCGTTGTTCTTGATTGAGACTTTCCTTGAAATGTGCTTTGAGGAAAAGTGGTCGCAGAATCGGTTACAAGCCGACGAAAAGGAGTTCAGATCACTTTCGGCGGGGGGTGATATCCAGGGACAAAAACGTGAAGGTTTCTGCATTGTCCCCAGTTGTCCAGTGACCCGAGGAGGGAAAAAGCTGGAGGAAAAAAGCTGGAGGAAAAAAAGGTTGGTTAATTCAACCGTCGTTAAGAAGTCATTCATTTCTGTAGATCATCATTTTACCTTGAGTCATAAAAGCAGCCGAATCACAGTTACCAGGACCCTAATGATAACAGCATGTATTGTACTGATAGGTTATCCTGCTAAAACATTCGATTATTTTTATCATGTTTGATTAATTTACACCTCAAGGCAGGATCTTAAATGCTTTGGAATTTAAAATGTGATTATTGCGGATAACTGCCGGTCACCAAGGGAATCGCATGACTTTCTCCTGTACTACAAGTATTCAACAACTAAGCAGCAATCTTAATATCCGGGCTGTTCCTATAATTATTATTTTATTTTTATTATTATTATTGTTATTATAATCCCCGACCCTTAGATCATTTCAAACCAAGGAATTTTCACCATGGAGTACCACGCATCAGATCTTAGTTGATGCGGTCTTTGGAAGAGGTTTTGCCACATTCGTCATCCTTGCCTTGGCGCTAAGGGTCTCAAAACTAGTGAGTTAATGGTGGGTTTCTGCCAATCACACGAAAGTTACCCTTTTAATTCGTAAGAACGGGTTGCAATCATCCGCAATGAATTTCCATGGCAAACATTGCTGCGTACACGTCATCGTGGATTTGCTTCTGTCTAACGACCCAGAACGACGTGCTGTATGAGTAGCGCAAATGTCTCAAAAGCACCGCCAGTCAGCTCATAATCCAGTATCGAGTCAGTAGAATTTCCTCCCATCTCCATTAGCACAAAATGACTTGATTACGAAGTGTGTATTTGGCAAAGATGTTTGGTCCACTACACTATCGAGTTACTGACATCCAATCTGTGTGCATAACGTCCTTCCTTCTTGATGCTTTTTAACGATCACTCATCTCCGTTATAGGTCATGATCCATTAGCTTCTGGATGGCAGTTTGTCGTCACATTTGGAAAAATTGTCTCCTCCATAATTATTTCATGAAAATTTGGATTTTCGATGCATGTAGGTAGCTAGCCGCAAGTCTGCTCAAATTTCACATTTTTGATGGGATGGATGGGATGACACGTTTTGATGGGATGACACGGGCTTGATGGAATGACACGGGTTTGATGGGATGACACGTTACTTTCCCATGGATTCAATAAGGGGCAGAAATTTAAGCCATTCTTGAATTACAGATGTCTCTGAAATCTTCTCGGATTATCTTTAAATGGGTGCACGTGAGTGGGGGTCCAGTTCGTGGCGAAGACTTTCACCTAGGAAGGAAAATGACTCCATTACGATGTTAGACGTGTCGAGAGAAAGGAACAAATTTAAAATCATATTCAACAACACATTTTTGCAGCAAAATAAGCTAAATTTGAACAGCTGAAGAAAATCTGAAAGCATAATATGGGAATATGTAACATTACGGTTTCACGGAAAATGTTGTCTAGGGTAGTGAACTAAGAGTGGCATTCGAGCCTAGTACCCTATAATGTTTAGTTGTGATTTGAAGTCGTTGCATTTTTAAGTTTAAAGGAATAAAGTCGTGTTAATGTAGACTTGGAATCTTCAGAAGCGTTAATCGAGCAAGGAGAAATGTATAACAGTCAGAGGAAAAAAGGCAACAATTTATTGCACTACGTCGCATGCTCGATTCAGAGTTAAGCAGAAACCAGGGTCAGGGCTCTCAGCTGCTTCAGGTCGATTTGTGGTGTTTTCCTTCGCTTTTCTTGGCATTTATTGGGACACAGTCTCAGGACTCGAACGCACAAATCCTGCTGTGATGAATGCACCGAACATTCATTGACGATAACATAATATATCTTGTAATCATATACGCCTACTCTAACAATTTGTTGACTAGAAATAGCTCATGTGCTACCCTCTCATTTCGAATGGCTTTGAATCCCCTCAAGATTCTTGTTAGAGAAGTATACCGCTTAAAAGCTTCAGCCATCACCGTTTCGTTGGTAGGTGAATCGACCGATTACTCCTCCAAGGACGCACGTTCTCGTACACACAGAGGCTCATCCAGACATAGGCGTACATGTTTATACGACCCGTCGTGAGAGCATAGCAACAGTACTGTCTGCATCTTCCTGTTGTACTACAAATTTCATCTCTACAATTGTCCATTGCATAATCTGCCACACAGGGTCTTGTGTGAGTCATTTCGTGCAATTTTTTTCGACCGGAATGTGTTTGATAAATATCATGTTACTCTTTCAGACAGTGAACCATTGAGTGGGAGGGACGGTTCAGGACACTTGAAAGCTCCTCCCAGGTTACTGCTGTGATATCTGTTTTTTGCATCCATGATAGACATCCCACGTTTTCATGGATCTCTTCCCCTCGCTGTTTACAATCTTCGACTTCTCTTCGATGTCCCATTCCCTGTTTCGAAAGACAGAATGTCAAGGTTAAACTCTGTGCTTACAGGGTAGTAAGTCCAGTCTGTAGGGCACTGCCAGGAGGAACGCGTAATTTCTCATCTAAATTTGCAGAGAATGGAAGATACGTGTTAAGAAAAACCGATACAAACTACCCGTGTAAAACAAATCCCCCGCTGTCGTCCCCAATAACCAGTGGAAACTGGCGTGCATTCGTCCCAGCCTTTGATACAGAAATCACCAGAGTTAAGTGAAGAAAACGTGCCCACGAAATTTGTCAATGAAGTAGACGTGAATATATCCTGCAGCGTTTGCAAAGAGGGACGCAAGTCTAAGCTGTTCTGCTCTGACTCTTTAAGTGGGCTTGTCTCCATTTGAACTGTTATTAGGTGATAGTCTCACCAAGCTTGCCTTAGCGTGAGAGGGCTTGACAATATATTGTGCAGGCTCGTACCAAGCTTAACATGTGTGTCACAGTGCAGTTGCCAATCTGAAAGGAATAAAAAGATTGACCCCAACGGCTTACGAGGTAAAGAAATCAGACCATCTTTCGCACAGTTGTTAGTTGAACTTATTCACAGGTGTGCACTAAGCCCTTTAATGCTGCACAACAGTATGTCAAGCTATTGCTCGCCACGGAGGGCTTTCTTAACAGCCTACATATAAATGGGATCAGGTTTTCCATTGTGTAGACAACATTTCAGAGATGCTTTTACCCCTTGTTGGTCGCATATCTGTTGTGGCGAGTTCCTATGAATAGAGAATTGATATTTGCGAGTGTTGGAGGACCAACCCAAGCAATGTCATGCAGTAGAGGATTTCTCCTATCATTCTGAAATCCCAATAATTACCAGTTTACTATTCCGTTCACGGTTATTTATGCTGCTTTTCAGGAAAATAAATGGAATTGATGACATCCGAAGCAACAGTTGCCCTTTTCAAATCGTTGATAAACAGGATAAAGAGAGACGGAGAAAAGGTCTGTTGTTTTGTGGCTTTGGCTAAGCTGCGGGTAAGCGGTTCGCAAAACAACATTGGCATCAAGAGCTGCAATGCACTAAGCACATGGTATTATGTTACGACCAGTGTAGCTGCTGGAATTACATGTGCCGAAAATCCAAAGGCATGCATCGATATTTATAAAGGGGATTTAGCAACAAGCCATAGACCTCTGAAACCACACAACCATCGTGGGTACTGAGACAGTTCATCTGCCATTGTTTTGATTATGAAATAGCGAGGATCTGAACATAATATAATCTGCAAGATAACAAAGATACGCCAGGAACACGGGATACATCGGCCTCCAATTGATGATTGAATTCATGCTTATCTGCCAGGATCGAACCTAACGGCGGCCTTCATTACGCGATTTTTTTCTAATCTTCGGTGGCTGGGTTTGGCTTTGCAATGTCGAAAAGGCAAAGGAATAATTACCCATTACTACGACTCACTCTGCTCGGGCAGCAAGGCGTCGGGAAATCGGGTGAGTTCGCTTCGTTACAGCTAGTTAAGTTGTTGTGCTAGCCTTAATTCTATTGTCGAGATGGTTTGTGTGTTTTTGAATTTCCTCACGTACGACGGTCACTACAGTACAAAACCTCAAGACAAACGTCCTTAGTAACCAAGGATAGTGACGTTCGTTGAAACCCATGGGAAGTTCTGATTTGAATTGCTAGAATAAAGCTAATAAGCATGTAACAGTTACTATAGCGAGTTGAAAGATGGTAACGGTGCAGCTTGTCACAACTTAAGTCTAAAAAAGGGCATCTTTGCCAATAAGAGGAATATGATTTGTATTGAAGTAGTTGGTGCACTGTTCTTGATAGAAGGAAATCTCGCTTGGTATGGCTAAACACTTCATCAATTGAAGAATGTGGGATATCCCTCTACGACACGTTTTTAAGAGTGAATGGATATGGTAGCGCTGAATCACTCATGGCAAACTACTTAATGCGTCGATTTGCAGATGTAAAGATAGAAAATAATATATGTTGTTATAAACAAAGATTGCCTTACATGTCCTGTTAAAATGATAGTAATATAATTATAATAATAGTAATGATAATACCATTTTTATGCAAATTTAACTTGTTCAGCAAATGCAGTTATCAACCAAGGACCTGTCTATGATATATGTACATGAGTTGCTAAGGAAAAGTTCGGAGTCAAAGTTAAATGTCAAAGTTAAATTGCAACGTCAAGTTTCGATTGAAGTCTCTTGTATAGGTCAGACTGATTTTTCGCCCTTCTCATCTTACTAGTGGTGCCTTGATGGCGTAATTGTGCTAACCCTCCGTACGAGGGCTGTGGGTTTGAATCATTAATACGACACATCAAACATACATCAGTGAGAGGGACAAGAGGAACACGCCTCGTGAAACCCACTACCCTGGAAAGTGATATGAGTCCTAATTTTTTATTCTTCTACGCTCAAGATGGCGTACAGCAGGCGAGGGTCTGCAGTCGGCAGTCGGCAGTCGGCAGTCGGCATTCAGTCCTTCTGGAAGCCAATTACAAGGAGGGGATGATCTCAGTTGCATTTTCAAGTCTACTGACACTCTTCAACTATACCCATGGATTCAAGATCATTTCTCGAAAGACTTTTTCTTATCAACAGCTTCCAATGATTTGGGTATACTTTTTACCATTTCATTTTCACCCCTTTTTGAGATTTTACAAACATCGAGGTACTAATTAGTTGGTAGTTGTGGCAGGTCGTGGATCATCATGGCATCAGCGTTCAGTGGGGCAGGGTCTTCCCCTCTGGTGTCAGTGATGAAATCTTTGCTAGTATAAAAAGACTTCTGAAAAACTTCAAGAGAAATGGCCACTGAATCAATATTGCTTCCAACAGTTTCACATATTAGCAGTGGTTAAATCAAATGTAATATTGAAAACCATGTTGAGCGATCAAACTTACCTTTACTCATTAGGCTATCATTACCTCTACTCCTCACTCATTAGGCTACGTGAATAGAGCTCCCAACAATGCCGTTCTTTAGGTGAATTAGTTGCCCCACACATCAAGCATACCCTAATTTCGAGCAATATGTTTGCTCTAGTTTTCTCGAGATATTGCTAGGGGAACCATTTTAAAGGAGATTCGATAATGCTCCATAGAGCCAACAGCATTTATGACTTACGGAAAGAGGCATGCAAGGGGAAGCTGACCCGCATTTGATCGATGCCTTGCAAATAGCATTATGCGAAAATGTCCGATTTAAATTGCCATAAGCGAAGAAATCTGAGTATGTGCTGCTAAATCCTCCCGTTTAGATGAGATGAGCTTGCATGATTATTTGACGATGAAACATGGCCATTTCAAGCCATTTAACTTGGGTCGATTCAAGAAAGCTTCTTCACCTACGGGGATTTTATTTTCGCTTTGATAGCAACTCTGCTTAGTGCCCCGAAAATTGTGCGAATTGTCTTCGCCAAACTTGAACCTATGGATTGGGATCAGGTTTTCGCTTATTGATCGCATACCTTATATGATACCCTTGTCTGATATGTTAATAGATATCGTTTGATTTGAATGGCAGGGAGTGGCTTGTTGTTAGATATTCATTTCAAATGTTTGCCTTCCTACAATACGGCGTGAATCCAGGTTTGAAATGAGGAGCAATAAACTGAAGGAATGCTCTTTTGATTACCCACAATTCTCCCCGCCTACATTTGATACATCAAATGAGTTGGATAGAATGGAATAGTGGAATGGCGGGCAAAATCAGCATGGTTGTTGTGTATTTGACGGAATTGTGAATTTGTGGACGGTATTGTCAACAAGAAGCTTGTTTTGCGAGATTTCAGTTGGGTAGCTGTCCTATTGCGTAAACTGTCGTTAGCTTTGTGGAGCTATTCATAAGAATGATAACAGTAATGATAAACGAATATTTCAACAGGATAACCTATCAACATTTACAAATATTGTTATCATTAGGGTCCTGTTACAATTCATGCAGACAAGCCAACTTTAGAATATAAGCGAAATGGTGATCAAGAGTTCTATGGATGGGTCTTGAAAATGAGAAATTCAGTCACTTAAACCCAAGAAATTAGGATGGCAAGTTCACACCAACAAGGGTAAACTTGTCTGGTGACATGAATTCCCTTTTGAAAACAAAGTACAACTTCAGACCTCGCTCTCAACAGCACCAACCGAGGTTATTTAGTTAGAGAGTGACCAGAACAAGTTTATTGATCTTAGATTTGAAAGACAGCAGGTTGTAAGATGCAGGAAAGCAAGAAGAAAGCAAGACGTTCCATAAATTGCATGTTCTTGGGATGAATGATGATTTGTGGGATAGGTGCTTCAAATCGTATATGGCAATGCCATCTATTTGATATCATCTCCATTCCAACATACTGTTGCATTTGTTATAAAGGTAGTCATAGAAGTTATACACCAGTATGCACCTCTTGTTCTGATTGGTAAGGGCTCGAACCCACTTTCAGACACCTTTCCGGGTTTCCTCTACCTTCGCACCTTGCCGTAAATAGGTGCCTTGCGCAATGTCACCATCTCACAATGCGGTCGGTGGCACAGATTTTCATCACCTCTGCTCGCCAAGAGTACTTGATTCAATGCTACTATAGTGCACTATTAGTGCAACTTGGTTTGAACAGTTCCCGTGCAAGAATGTGTGAACCAGTGACAGCTTTTATCGATGGAAAAAGTGCTTTTGGTCTGGTGTATAACTAGCTCTGGTGTAATTCTGCAATCAATTCTACCAGCGACCATCACCTCAGAATTCCCATCGAAACTAACTTATTCAACTTTCGCGTCCTACAAAATGAGGGATTATAATTTGAGGGATTTTAAGTTGGATTCTATGGTTAATAAGTCTTGTCGGCTTTGGCGTAGCACAAAGCATAAAGGAAATGGAGGTTAACGCTAATGGTGTGATCTAGTACTCGCTCCCTTTAACTCATCTTACTACCAATTGAATGCCTGTTCGGCTCTACAGCAAATTGGAAACGGTAGCCTTTCCTTCAGTATTGGATGCGGGGAAGATCTGTTTTCGTAAATAGCTTATCAAACCTTTTCTCCTTTAATACAGCAAACATCAACACTTTCCTTCCACTTAATCTGCTAATCTCCCACTAATGCTGATTGTTGCGAAACGGCTCCCGCAAACGCTCATACATAACCAAGGGATATAGTGTTACGAATGCTAGTCACCGAAGTACGATGTTTCAGTATTGAAAAAAAACCTTGAAATATGAGGGTTTCATTTCGAACGGTCCTTCTGAAACCAATTATCGGATAATTTTATCGACAAATTACCGATGTGTCGATCCAACAGCATTCCAATCCGCTTTTCTATTCTGTATTTCATGATGACCATCTCAGCCACCACTTGACCAAAAGAGCATAGCCTTCTATTCTAGACTAAGTGAATATAAAATCTTCTGTTGTTTTTGTAAAGCCACATGCCAAGTGGTGTTCATCCTTGATTGTCTACAATCCAAGCACGTATTGCTTTTTCTTCTCAATCAGTATTCGCCGTATTCTTGTGCTTGTTTATTGCATTCCAGTCAATCGTGAACCTCTTGAGACGAATTGCACTATTTCTTCTTCTTCTTATCGTCATCTTTTTCTACAAGCCTCTCCTGCGGATTTGGGCTTCCCGGTGTAATTTTTCAAGCTTCAAATCCGCATCTTCAGGACAGAATTACTCAGCTTATCGTAGTCAGATGCTTTACTTGCCACCAGCATGTTTTAGTCGCCTTGCACGTCACGCAGAGGATGCGGTCTCTATATGCCGGGAACCATACGGTTAGACGCATTGCAATAATGCCAATCCACAAACAGAATGAATTCATGGAATGCCTTTAAATCAGATCAAGTTGAGTGTTGCCAGCTCTCTAGGCACCAATGTTGACCACTGGAAATGCTTTAGTTTCTTGCTATTGAGATTGTATGATATTTGGCGTAATGACGACTGTTGCATGACCTGATGGCCTTCTGTTAATGATAATAGTAATAACAATAAATTATATTTTGACAGGTTGACTTGTTCAGACGTAAAACTATCTGCTATCATTCAAGGACCTGTAATCCTACCTATTGACAATCTCTTTATTATGTGGTTAAAATCAAGGTAAAAAGCAGAATTAAATGAACAATTTACGATTAGAGAATTATAATTTATCAGTCAAAAAAATTGTTCTTGGGCATCTAGAGAGACTTCGATAGTTTTAGGTTCTCTTTGAATAGTACGATGGATATTCCGTCACGGGTTGTTTTTTCGAGTCGGTTGAAAATGTGGGCTCCCTGGTAAGCAAATGATTTTTTTCCAGTTTCAGTGCGCATTTTTGGTAAAACAACACAAGAGCCACTGCCTCTTGCGCTTATTTCATGCTCACATCTATCGAAGTAACCATTCAGGTCTTCAGTTAGAAGATTATGCAACGATTTAATCACGTCAATGGCAACCCTTGTGTTCCGTATTTTTTCCATACTGTCCCATGACGTTATCTTTGCTTTGGGGTTCACAATTTTGGCTGCTCTGTTTTGTATATACTGCAGCTTGTTTACTGTTCCTTGGGGTAGGGAAAGCTGTAGTGGCTAGCAGTACAACAGTAGGGGCCGTATCATTGATTTATATATCGATTCTGCTACATAAGGGCTGACTTTTTCGTGAATATGAGATAGTAGCCTTACTCTGGCTGACGCTTTTTTGTATACATTGTCAATATGTTGATGCAGGTTTAGATGTTTATCCAAATCTACACCAAGGTACTTGTATGATCTTGTCTCGTGGATAGTTTGATTGTGGATTTTGATCTCCAAGCTTGGCTGTTTGGATAAAATTTTATGTGATCCATATAAAACAAATTCAGTTTTTCCTTTTTTTCAAATTAATGAACAAGTTATTTTTTGATCGAGCGAGTCTGCGACTTTTTGCAGTTCATTGTTAAGTTGATGCTCTATATCGTTTGAGCTCTTTCCAGCACAATATAAAACAGTATCGTCTACATATAATATAATGATGTTAGCAGCAGTAAGCGGTATGTGGATGTCGTTGATTATCAGCCAAAAAGAAGGGGCCCAGGATGGATCCTTGTGGGATACCACACGTGATGTTTTCTTCGCCTGACCTGGTATCATCAAAAATTACTTTTTGCGTCCTATTGAAGAGATAATAATCAGCTACCCATTTTAGTTCTACATCATTTATACCATAACTTGGTAACTTTTCCAGCAAGGTTGCATGACTTACTGTGTCGAAGGCTTGACCAAGGCCAATATAGACAGCACCACTACATAGCCCTTTATCAATGTTCTGTCTAATATTTTCTGACGGTAAGGTAACTGCCTGCTGCGTAGATCTCCCTTGTCTAAAGCCAAACTGATGTGGGCACAACAGGCCGTTCGCTTCTAGGTACTAGGAAAGTTGATTATAAATGATCTTCTCGATGATTTTCGGGTTCAGGATCAGGTTCTCCCGTCTCTCTTTTGTTGAATGATGAATTTTGGTGCAATATACGTGCCACCTTTGTAATAATTTACCGGTATGCAGTTGTCTACCAATTCACAAATTGTTTTAATTCTTACAGTGATATCGCCAGGATTACCCCGGCACGGGTGCAAAGTTCCCCAAGGAGGGGATAAATTAAATTCAAAGAAGCTTCTGTGTTGAAACTATTCAACTTTTATTGTCTTAACTTCTTTGATGAATCAGTAGGCATATGGTTCCATACATTATAACTGTGGCATTCCTTCATTCATAACAAAGTCTTACCATCTGAATTTATGGGTAGATATGGAGAATGTCTGGCCCATCAAGAATCTGAACGCTGTCGTGTGATCTAATTGAATTGATAAGTCAATCTTGTCTTCACTCTTTCATTGATTGCAAGATCAAACTTAAGCCCTTCAAGAAAGCTTCACGTCAGTCAAATACTTACCAACGACGATGCAGTATTGGCGTCAAATTTGTGAGACTTCGGGAGTTGATTTCAACACCATATGCGCACTGTCAAAAAGGCAACCGTATGTTGATTAGCTAATGAGCTACAAAAGCTTGCTAGTGGATCGCTACCGAGAATTACAGATAGCTGGCAGATCATCAATGTCCTAGCCAATGCTCTCAATCTGTGGTGGATTGAATGATTGACACAAGGGTCTTTCTCGTGGTTGCTTTAAGTACACATTTCTATTGTGCAAGCATACACATCAATGAACTTTGCAACGGTGACTGGTGAACATGTTGTGCAAGGGTAGGATTCTGCGTAGTACTAGCCTATTCACATTGAAAACTTACTGTAATTGGCTTTCAGTCAAAAATTAGAGTGCTTGAGAAGTACTTGCATCGATAAGCGATCGGCATGATAATGCAGATACAGTTGAATCTGTCTAATTCAAGCTTGTGTAGTCGAACAACATTTTAGCTCCTTGAAAACTTCATGAAAAAGGCCTGCATAATTCAAACTTGTGTAATTCGAACTTTTGCTATTTCGAACAAAATGTCTGGTCCTTGAAAACCTCATGAAAAACTCCATAATCCAAACTTGTGGAACTCAAATTTTTGCTATTTCGAGCAAAATGTTCAAGTCCCTTAAAAAAACCTGACGAGAACTTTTACAATTCAAGCTCGTGTAGTTGGCACTTTTGCTATTTCGAACAGAATTTTCAGGTCTCCTGAAAACTGCCGGACGAAAACTTTTATAATGCGAGTCTCTGTAATTCGAACTTTTGTGGCTCAACCATCTTTACGATCCTCCAGAGACTTGGAATTAGACCGAGTTGACTGTAGGTACCTTTTTGTGGCATTGAGTATGCCAAACTTCGAGAGGGATCGTTTAGCTTCGTGAATAGCACTACCAGTAATGTGCGATCGCTGTATGTGCGTTCATACTTCATCATTATAATCAAACAATTGAATAGGCCAGGAGGCTTAGGATGAACCCTATACTAATTTTCTTTTACAGACAGAAAGGATTATTGATATGGCTATAAGCACATCAACTCCCGCCAAAAGCCAGCACTTTTTCTTAAGTGGTACAGATCGATGGGTCAAAGCAATAAACCAATGACCCTTTGCATACCATTTATTCCCTGCCATTATTGTTTTGCCTGCTTTGATTCTACAGATCATATCACGACTGCTTTTGAATTGTTCCTTACCAACTACGTATTGAATAATGATAACAATAGATGATAAAGACAATAACTACACCGGGTAACCTCTTCAACACATGAAGTGCTGTTATCAACGATGGCGCTGTATCTAAAGCTATGAAACATGATAATTAGGTACAACTGGTCGAAAATTAGAAGCAAGTCTTCATCAATCTCAGGCTCGGATTTCTTAACAAAAATCGGATTAATTTGATCAAGGTCGTTTTATGTTTGGCAAAAGGACTTAGAGATTAGAAGCTCTATAGCTCTTTGCCTTGCTTTGGATTTCTACTAGCAATGAACATATCTTAATTCTCATATATCACCATTTTGTTACATTAGTTTGCTTGTAAATGGACGGCCCCTTGCAGACTAGCACTGCTGAATGGGTTACCGACTTAAAATAATTGAAATTATTTTAATCATTATTATAATTATATATCATTATAGTAATTATAACTGATAAAATGTTCTGTGAGACGACTGGATATTTGAGACGAAACGGCTTTATCTCGAAGCTGTCGTCATGGAAGCGCGAAGGCAAAAGCATGTTGATCATTCTATAAGTCAATGCATATATTCTATCAAGTTTAGGGAGAACTTTTCATCTTGACAATGCATTTTTATTAAGAATTCACTTGAAAAGCAAATCATTTTCAGCAATGGCATTCAAAATCGTTTATTCATTTTTTGGCTGATCGTTGAAACATAGTAACATTGACCAAAGAAGCAAGAGCAAATAGGACTCTGTTTTACGATGTTTTTCATCCCAGAAATAACTGGGAGGATTCCAAATCCATGTCGTTTTAAAATACTTTCATTTGTAATATTTGTTTTTGCATCATCGTTCATGCAGCAAATTTTACGCGATCTCCTAAGTGAGGCTTGCGATTCTATTTTGAATCATATTATCATAGAATGAAATTCGAGGTAGCCTCACGAGCAGTTTATGCATGCACAGATAAATCGATTCATCGTCGCTACTACAAAGCGTACTACAACCCTTTGCAATATCATTCATTGATGAGCTGCAAATATAAAAGCCAATTGGACTTCCCTCCTTTAGTCTTAACAATAAATGTCCTATCTGTATTTTCAATTATAATCAACTACCTGCGATAAGTAATCTGAAACATCTCCTTCCACTTGACCAAATATTGTTTCAGTTGGTTTGTGGTGGGAGTCTCGAGAGATACGTCTTAATCAGCAAATTATGTCCACCTCTCTTTGTTCCGATGTTTATCGCAGTTTCAATGAGTTTTTCAAGACTTATCAGTCCATGTACTGCTTTTTCTCCACATTGCTCTCCATTCAGAATAATATGCATCGAAAGTAAAGATCTCTTAGATTTTTGAGTGATGCTTATTTTGTGGAGGTGGTTTGCGTTCGCAGTCACATTTTATGGTTATGCAAAGGTTTTGGATGTAATTGCCTAGCTGCTGATACCACATCATCATTATCATCATCATCATAATCATCCTAATCATCCTAATCATTCTAATCATCCTGATCATGATCATCATTATAATCATCACCATTATCATCATCATAATCATCATTATCATCATCATAATCACCATTATCGTCATCATCATCACCATCACCATTATCGTCATCATCATCACCATAATCACCATTATTCTCATCATCATCATCATCGTCAAAATCGTCATCATCATCATCATATCATCGTCATCATCATCATCATCGTCATCATCATCATCATCATCATTATCATCATCGTCATCATCATCAGTCATTTTTACCCACTGTAGGCGCATTGGTAGTCCTTTTGAAAATATTCCTGCATTTTGCATATATCATGATTTTTTCCATGCAGCTTTTCAGACAGTCTCTTCTTTGGCCTACCATGTCTTCTTCTGCCGTCTACCTTGCCAGTAAGGAAATATTATCCAATTCCATTACTTCTGACCACATGTTCAGTGGCAGACAGTGTACGTCTATTCAGGCCTACCATCATTAGCCTTAGAGCACCTGCATTTCCCAGGATCCATTTATTAGCTGTCCTTTCTGTCCAACTAACTTTAAAAAAAATATCTGTTTTATGATATGTTCTGGTGATTTCCTCATACACATCATTCTTTTAAGTGCATTTGAATTTCTTCAGATTCTTGAGACGAATTTTATATCTTCATGCCATAGTGGTAGAATTTTTTAGCTTGTAGCTCTTTCCTTTCCTTTCCGTTTGGTTTTTCTTTAAAAATCTCGCTTTACCATATCTTTGTAGAAATCTTGTATCACCAAAAGATGACTTTGCTTATGACATCTTCTGCTTTGCATACGAGGTAGATTATTGACTCTGAGAAGCTTTGCTTATTGAGAAGTATCCTGATTCTTCCTTCTCATCCCTTCTCATTCACAGCTCGTAGTACTTCTTTCTAGAGCTACAGAGGGCTAACGACATTCTCAGTCTCATTGGAAGTTTAGCTCAATCATTTGTTTACGAAAATTTGTTCCATTACTTCCAAAAATGAGAAATTATTGCCTCATTCCGATCAAAAGTCGAAAAGGCCACAGTCCAATTCAGAAAAGGTTATAAATGAAAAGTCAGAGTTCATTCCTTACCTTATGGTGAATGTAGCAGCATACATCTCCTTCCTTTCATCTTTGATTCGAACAACTGCCTAGTCAAAGAAAGCTCGATTTGAAGGCTGATCAACTGTTACGACTGTGTGTGAAACTCACACAGTTTCCCGAAGTGTTATTTGCAAAGCACCGGTACTGTTTTAGAGCCTTTGACTTGGCCCAATGGTGGAATCAATCAACAACCTGACACATGACAATGAGAACTGCGTTCCAAAGACGCGGCGTAAGTTGGAGCCTAGTTATTCGATAGATTTAGACTTAAGGTACATGCACAAACTAAGCTTATTATTACCGTCTTCGTGTTTCAAGTTGTGTATACATAATTGCGGTGTATCGATCGGTACTAGAACTGAAAGATCACAGGCCTGTAAATAGACCCATCATCAGGGACCCTGCTTTCAAAAATAAGACGGACCTTGGCTGTTATCAGAAGATACTGAGCAGATTAAGAATCTGAATGCAGATATGAAAATCAATGGGAAATGAAAGCTGAAGGAGATGGCTCTTATGCTCTTGATTCATACAGGAAAGAACTTTGCAATACAAAAGACATCAAACCGTTCCCCGTTGCCAATCGGTTTTTGGAAAGAAATCCTTCTGACACAAGGGTGCTAAACTAACGGATGATTTCCCCCTTTGAAATCAAGTCTTCCAAAACTTATGAAATATTTGAAAAAAATCGCTGCAATACCAGCGAGGAACTTTGATTCACTCATGCATGTTATTTAAGCGTCATTTTAACTTAAATTTCATATACTTAAGTCTTTTATCCTTTTATCCTTTATAGTTGTTCAATCCTACACCTTGAATTAGATTATGTACGTTTGTATTATTGTCTGTTCCATCTAAATATTTAACTATCGAAATGTTCTAACCTGGCCCGCTGTGAAATCAATCGCTAGATTGACGTGGCTACCATGCCTAAATGATTTAAAATCAACCAGTCCATCAATCAATCAATCAATCAATCAATTAATCAATCAATTAATCAGCCAATAAATAAATCTGAACTATGAGTAGCTTTGAGAACTTTTGCGGAACCAACTCATTAGATAATCTCTCTTTAGCGAGTTCATAGGTCTTTATTTTCCACCATAACTCGAAAAATCCAATTCTGTTCTGATCAGCCTTTTTACTGTAGAACCCAGCATTGACAGGCGTTTTTGCTACGTGAAATACCAGGATCTTTAGTATTTTGAGTTTTGTTTGTAGCGTGATTGAGCAGCCGCACCTGAATGGTGTACTGCTAGATTTCAAAACTGACTGCTGCTCCCACCGAAGGAGCAATGCTAAAAGTTGGAAGCTGATTGGCCTATTAAAGGATTTTTAAATACGATTAGTGAATGCTGCAACCAACAACGGTGAAACTTATGCAAATCGTGCAGGAACATAGCTCTTTATTCGGTCAATTATTAATTTCCCTTGATGGTTCATTCAATTCATTCTGCATAAAAATATGATAGTACCCTATTTCATCATTCACCCATTCGTTCCCTTCCTGAGTTCGTATTTCATTTTTGAATCTATCGATGGTAACTTTATTTCTGTGGGATATAAATTTTATCACGTCACCATGTATTAAGATGCAGTTGAAATGTTAGGAGGTAACAACCATGCCTTGGGAATGAGCAAGAAGTTTCCTCCCGCTTTGTAACGATACGACTGATGATAAATCTTCTTTCATCATTGAGAGTTTGCTTCGTTTTTCTTGATACAAGTAAACATTTTATTTGATTTCTGAAATTCAGATAAAACTTTTCGGCTGTCTGACGTCTTTGTGGTTGTGTCATTTGGCTATTTTTCTCTGCATTTCTTCCCGCCATCCTCTCTCATCTAAATGTAGTGTTTCCTTCATTAAGCAACTTACCTGGTCTTTTTCATTATGTGGCGATGAACTCTTACCAACAGTTTTACAGCTAGGAACAATTTAAGTGGAAAGCAATTAAAAGTTGCCAGATAAACAAGTCAATTACAGCGAGACAAGATTATTTTTGGACTTGCAAGGACATCTTGAATAGATTTGAGTGGGTAGGCTAACCCATCTGTCTGTCTCACTTCTGAATTGTTGTCAGCCACAGTCCAGCTTTAGAACAGCAATGTGGATAGAAGGAGCCTAGTCACAACGCGAATCTGCGATTTCAGGACTAAATAGGTAAAATTATATGCCGTGAGTCGTTGCAAAGGGGATAAACTTCGTCAATTTCACACAGCATTAAAATAATTGTAAAAATACGACCACATACGTTGCAGTGAGTTGTTTCATAAGGGTTGGTGCCTATTAATTTGATTTCCATAGCTTACACGAACAGACATTGAAAAGTTTTTATTGGTGGATTGCAGACAAAATTGACAGCATTAGTGGCTAATAAAGATTAAAAGACTTCCATGTTTCTCCTTTGGTCTTTCCAAAACCAATTTCGACCAAAATAGTTAATTTCACGTCATTACTTTTGTTTATCTCATTCCTGCTGCTATGAGCTCTTTCTTTCGTAGAAAATAAACAGCCTACTTGAAACGGATTCTTCTGAAAGGAGAATAGCTTCCTCAGAAATTTCTATTTCCCTCGCCTTTTGCTAAAGCACCACACCTTCCCAAAGATTATTTGTCTTCAAGGCACCCGTAGTTGCAGGTAGCTGCATCTAGCTATATTTAGATAAACATAGCAATGTATAAAAAGTCGTGGATAGACAACATTACCTTATAGACAAACAAAGGCTTTCAAAATTAATCCGGATTGCGGAGGACAGGGAGAGGTGGAAAGCGTTGGTCAAGGACACCAGAGTACCCCAACGACTGCAAAGTAGTCAAGGGACATGACATGACGTGACATGAAATAGTCATATACAGTTGTAAATAGTTCGTTAAATATAGCTTTGCGTAGTAAGTTGCTAAATTCGTCATGAAATGTCAACGGGACTGTATGAATGTAGAAAAATCTGTGAATCATGGATCAATGTCATTTGCACTCCTAGCATTTAGTGGTAAAAGGGTGGCACTAAGTAAGTTCTGTACCAGTGAGTGAATGAGTACAAATTTTTATTTGCACCAATGAATATCTAGCTGCAGTGCATTACCACGCCTCTACGCCCTGCCGGTTGCGTGCTTACGTCAGATTTCACGCCTCTACGTCCTGCCGGTTGCGTGCTTACGTCAGATTTTTGTGCAGCATATTCAAATGAGGCAGTTGGCATAGCGCTTATATCACATAACACTGAACAGACCGTTGTGGTTTAAGGCAACCTCGTGCACTTCTGTCTTCATCCTCTCTATCCCCCCATCAGTGATCGGGTACTTGACGTAAATCGAAGGGTAAGGTACGGCGAAGAAAGGAACTGACCCCTTACCTCACCCTGTTGGTGCTAAAGATGGTACCACTTTACCAAGGTGCGTCCCAATGCTCGTTTCGGGTACAGGACTAAACGCTTCTTGTTAACGACGGATCAGTAGCACCCCATCGGAATAGCAGAGCAGCCAGGGTAATCTGATCTTTTTATTAAAGCATCTTGGAGCTGATAGCAGGTGTGACAATCCACTTCAGCAAGAATGACATTGTTCTAATCCAACTGAAAAGGAGGCTGGCTCCCTCATTGCATCTCCGACACAGGCAACAAGCCACTTTGCAGGCTTTTTAGCTTCACGGTGTAATTTACAAGCACGTCTCCATTCAAACCGGTGCAAATGGGTCGCCTCAACAAGATAGAGTCTACTGATGCATGCATAGCTGCACGTTATTCCTTAGGACAACCGACCCAGCAGCACTCTTTGCATGGTATTCAAGATTCTCATGAAAGCTTGTATGTGATATAGATAAAATGTAATATGGAGAAAGAACGGATTCACAAAAGCAATTTCCTTGTTGTGGGTTTTTAATGTGATTTTGAATAGACAAGAGAAAATCCTGATCAGATTTGTGCATAATAAGTGCGTAATTGTTCAATGCGCAGTTAATTGGTAACCCATGATCATCATCATCATCATAATCATCAATCGGGCGCACCCGAATCCACATAATTTCTCCACAACTCTCTACCTGACATGGCAATGCGGAGTTCTTCGTATGTAAGGCTGGTATCTTGCGTGAGGAGGGTGACATAGTCAAGTTTAGGTCTACTGGGTCTTCTGTAACCATGTTTCGGCTTCCATAGTATTAGGTTTGCTACAGATTCGTCGCTTCAATAGCAGTGGCCGGCTAGACGTAATCTTCGTTGCTGTATAACGGAGGAGATCTTTGGAAGATCACCATATATGTATACATGTATGTAAGTCTACATTTGTTACGTGTTGTCTCCAGTTGATGTTAAGAGCATGGCGAATAGGCGAGTGCATGTGCCGTCGATTTCACTATTCATTGTTTTGGTCATGGTCCATGTTTCAGCGCCGTATAGCAAGATACTTTCTACTGTTGAGAGAAAGAAATTCATTTTTAATTTGCGTGGTAAGTCGGATTTGCATATGTTGTCAAACATATAACCCGTGATAGTGGCTTAAAAGAGGAAACAAAAACACACTGCACAGTCTGAGATCATGTGTCTAAGTAGAATGTCTTAGAAAGCTTAGGACGGAGTATAATTATTGTCACATCCATACCGTAGGGTGCTTGCAACAAATCCACTTAAAGCTGCTTCATTCACTAGCATTGCTAGATGACAGACATATCTAGCAAGAAGATGATGTCATCTTCGATTTTCTTGAATAAAGCTTGCTTTTTTAACTTCAAATCTTGTGCAGTGATGTGTACCAAAATTCTTTTAATAATTAATCCCATTTCTGCAACAATCAACAATCATATGAATAGCATCTGATTGTCTCTCGGCTTGTTTAGCTTTTTCAACAATTCTGTTCGCCATTCACGTTCACTTTGTTCTTCCTCGCTTACGTATTTATGGAAAGCAATATAGATTTATGCATTTAAGAAATTTTAAATAGTCAGTAATGAATTTTATGTTAAGCAAAATAAAACTATACTACACGATTAAGAGCGTAGCAGAGGTTGCAGTGCTCCGGAATTTTTCAAGGAAGTGGATTTGCATCAGTTACTTTCCCATCGGAAAGCCTGTCCCCGCTAGGCAAATCAAACGGACGAGGGCCATTGGGAAACCTTTGAGAGGCCCACCTATCTGAGCTGGCACTGTCGAATGGAATCACCAGTGGTGCAATGCTGTAACCGGTGGTGCAGCGGAGACGTTTCGGTAGATTGGTCGCCAAATTAAATACTGACATGACAACAGAAGAAGAAGTTTGACTTGTGATTGACTTTTTATAGACAGTGAATGCATTCTAAACCGTTTATGCTATAAATCTGCGCCATGAGTTCATACACTAAAACGACAGCACTGCGACACCAGTGAGACTAGGTAGCTGTAAAATAGGTACTAGTCCAATGTCGTTCTACGAACGAGTAATGCTCTTAAGTATAGCAAAAACTTAGACGTCCTATTACTTATTCTCAGGAGATCAGGGATTTTATTCCAGTTCCTCTGAGGCGTGTCAGGACCACCAGAAGCTCAACTCATTCACACCCTTTCCAAGTTTCACTGCCTACTTCACGAACTCTATCTCACAAATCATCATTCATCCCAAGAACATGCAACTTATGGAACGTATTGCCTTCTTCTTGCTTTCCTGAGTCCTACAACTTGCCATCTTTCAAATCTAAGATCAATAAACTTGATCTTATCTTTCTATTCTCTTAGCTGCTCGCTTTCTTCTTTCCTCCTGTGTTGAGGCTTTGTATAGGCCACCATAGCCTTTTCTCAATATAACCCACTAAAAAAAAAAAAAAAAAAAAGCATAGCAAAAACTTAGACGTCCTATTACTTACTCTAATCCGGCATTCTCTCAATACTAATGAGTATGCTGTTTGCCATTTATTTTAGCTCTTATGGTGAGGTTTTTCACACGCAGGTTTATCGGAGAATATGATGCAACAGGTACAATTTGTGTATTTGATTCTTGTATCCGTATTCATTCTCTGTATCATTTATGAGCCTGCTAGTGTAAATTTTATAAGCTATTTCACATTCAAGATTCATTTTTAACACAATATCTACTTCATGAATTTTTGTGGTATAGGGAAGATTGCAAAAATTGCCTTACTTTGAAACATTTTCAATTGAAGTGCAGCATTTAACGTGCTGATATTACAGCTAAAAGCTGTTTGATTACCAATCTAGAAAAATTTGTAAGTTCCAAATAGCCTTGCTATGGTCTTTGGTACCTGTATTGTTATTTGTTACAAGACCATTTTGGGTAGCCATGCGTTTTTGTAAATATATTTCTTTGTAATGTACTACATCGCTTTTAATAATGTATAAAAACACTGAGAATTGATTGCCAGTTCAATTGGCGCGATTCCGTTTATGCTTTTATCTTCTACCCCCCAGAATCCACGTACAGCAGACCAATACCGATTGGAAATAACAATCTGTTTGTAGAAGTCAAGGACACTGCAGGAGAGGTATGTACATTTTGATCAACTCAAAAATACGGTATTACGAGAAGTGATGCTAAACGCAGAACACGAAGGACGGATTTTGCAAATGCTACAGGCGAAAACACCTTTCAGGCGAATAAGACTGGCGAAAAAGAAGCCCATGTTTCCGAGATACCATTTTGAAAAATCCAATAGATATTTCATGACAAATCCATCCCTAATTTTAGACGTTTTGGACACATTGTGTATCCGTATGGGTCCGAAACCTCTGGAATTTGTTATGGATTTGTCATGAAATATTCAATGGATTTGTCAAATGGAATCTTGGAAACATGGGCTTCATTTACATCGTTCTTTCTTTTTTTTTATTGCTAACCTACGATTCCCAAGAACTGAATCAATTTTTCAGGAGGATACTAGCAGTAAAAATCTTAGCTATCTTTGTTTTGATTGGTGTTCATTTTTGCATTCTGTAGCAGAAATCTTAAAGTTTTATGTCCAATCATCAAGAACCCGTGAAAATTAGTTAAATCAGCCAATTAAATTCATTTCTTGCAAAAACATTAATTTGGCTTCCAGTACATTCCCACGTGAAGGATTCAAACAAGCTTAATTTGGATAATGGTTAATTTGAGGAAGAGTGCACTTTTAGGCTAGTTTGAGAATGGATGTCTCTGAAATCAGCTTACCTGCAAGATGGATTCAGCATTTCTCGAACCGAATTATGAAGCCTCTCTCTCAGGGTCTCTCTCTCTCTCTCTCTCAGGATCTCTCTCTCTCGCAGGGTCTCTCTCTCTCTCTCTCTCAGGGTCTCTCTCTCTCAGGGTCTTTCTCTCTCAGGGTCTCTCTCTATCTATCTCTCTCTCTCTCTCTCTCTCTCTCTCTCTCTCTCTCTCTCTCTCTCTTTCTCTCTCTCACTCTCTCTCACTCTCTCTCTCTCTCTCTCTCTCTCTCTCTCTCCCTCTCTCTCTCCCTCTCTCTCTCTGTCTCTTTCTCTTTCTCTCCAATGGAATGACGATCGAAAATTGTAGTATTCTAAGTTAAGATCGAACACACATGAGTTCCATAGGACATTCGTAAGATGTTTCTGATTTTGTCTTTGCTTGCTGACATTTCTACCTAGTTCACTAAATCACCTTTGAAGATAGCTTCTATTGTAGATGAATAGTGACTGTTCTACTAGTAATGATATTACTATTGATAATAATTTTGCTTTGAAACTTCAATTCATTAAGTATAATTAAAATCTACAATTATACACCTCTCTAGTCACAGGTAGTGTACAAATGGTTATCTGCTTCGACACAATGATAAAGAAAATTAATAACAAAAAATTATTAACATGAATATAAGATAATAGAAAGAAAAAAATGAAAAAAATAGCTAAAAATCTAATGATTCCGGATTAGGCTATGATTCATTCCTCCTACAGAATACGTAGTATGCGTACCTAATAGCGATTCTCACGACTTTCTTTATGATGTAATTTTGGTGGCTTTGGTTTTAATTGAAATCCTTAAACATTGAAAGAAATGAGTCAGAAGAAGAACCCAAAATTCCTAAAGCGCTCATCAAAAGACTTACAAATTTGATGTCGGGGTACGTAGAATGGAGGTCAGTAATGAGGGTTTTGTATTTCATTGCCTTGTGGTTGCTGTTTATTTGCATGTTGGATTCGAACCCTAGAGTAATTTCCAAAATGTAAAGAGAAGAGTTTTAGGTTATCAAGAATCATGACAAGGTCTGGTCTAAGACTAGTGATAATAATATTAATAGTGATGATAATATTACTTGTGATAATAGCATTACTTGTGATAATGATGTTACTAGTGATAATAGTATTACTAGTGATAATGATATTACTAGTGATAATAATATTATTAGTGATAATAGTATTACTAGTGATAATGATATTATTAGTGATAATAGTATTATTAGTGATAATGATATTATTAGTGATAATAGTATTACTAGTGATAATGATATTACTAGTTGATAATAATATTACTGGTAATAATAATATTACTAGTGACAATGATATTACTAGTGATAATAGTATTGTCAGTGATAAGAATATTACTAGTATTGATTGTACCACTATTGATAATAATATTACTAGTGATAATGCGTTGCTAGTAATAATGCTCAATTAATAGATTGAGTAGATCTGTTAAAATCTTGATGCAATTCTTCATGCTAAAAGAGATGCCTAACGATTGAATTTAGGTCACATTGCAATCTTCTTCACCTCGGTTGCTATCCTAGACAAAATATCATCCTTTCTGAATATGATAGGAAAACCTGGTACATTAAAATTTCTTCATCATTATTCTCCTTTATTATTCGTTTAACGTACCATTTTGCGCAACAAAGCAACTAGTGTTAGATTAATACAATAAATCAGCGATAAGAAGTGGATGCATTAATGAGGCATTTGCTTTTCTTGCAAATGGCATGGAGGTGAACAAGGCAAATTTGAATGAATGAGTTGATGTATGAAAAATGAAGTGATTAAGGGTTGAGAAACACGTAAGAATTCTGATAAAGAAAAAGCATTGTAGATGTGATATTTTCAGATATATTTTCTTCTGCGTGCGGCTGCCATGTTGCTCAGTATGAATAGTAAAATTGTAATTAAAGATAAATTGGAAGTGACACCTGCAGTGAGGACTCAGTGGCTCTGCGTCTTTCCTTACTGTGAGTGTACCACCAGATCATGTATTTTTGCTGTCTTAAGTACTTCTGATCATCGCAGAAATGAAAGGAAGGAAAGAAAAAGCTATTAATTCAAGATAGACTGATGATCTAATAGAAATACCTAATTTCCTAATTTCAACAATTTAGTTAGGCTATACATACTCATTATTGTTTCCAATTTATAAGATGAAACTGGATCTCACATAAAACAGAAATCAACTCTTCAATTTGTTTTTTTGAACCTTAAAAACAACTACTGTGTTATTTCCGTTTTGGGAATGATATTGCCAGATTCTATGATCGGGGCAATTGTTTTGTAAT
This sequence comes from Pseudorhiza aurosa, assembly GCA_964026355.1. Lineage (NCBI taxonomy): Eukaryota > Metazoa > Cnidaria > Scyphozoa > Rhizostomeae > Lychnorhizidae > Pseudorhiza > Pseudorhiza aurosa. The sequence goes on along the minus strand of OZ032125.1, from coordinate 4,317,474 downwards.
ACTTGCAAGAATATCTCTACGTTTGGTACCACTTTGTTGATGATCCATTTTCCTCCTTTAGAATCAGCTTGGGAAGCGAGATGAAGATATATTATCAAGCGATGCATTCATCCTTGTCTATTCCATAACATGCAGAAAGAGTTTTGAAGAGGTAGTTAAACTGAAGCACTTAATCGACGTGGCTAGGAACTCATCGGCAGTTTCCATAATTATTGGCAATAAAAAGGACTTGCATCACTTTAGAGAGGTAGGCTCAGACGAAGGTCGAAACTTTGCAGACAAAAATGGATGCTTGTTTTATGAAATTTCAGTGGCCGAAGGCTACATCGAGACTTACAGAGTTTTCAATGAAATGCTCAGACATATTATCATTAAAAAGGCTAATGACGAAGGTGTGTCTGGCAAAAAGAAGAACAGTAATTCATTCTCATTTATACTAAAAGGAATGGAGAAGGCAAAGCAATCTAGGTGATGATGATAATTCAAATTGCGACCGAAAGAGAAACATCAACATGCGATCTATGCTGAAGCACTATCAACATAGCTCCTCCACGCATTGCAGTGTCTTGCATTGTCCTTTAGGGGATGGCAGATCAAGACTTCTCAAGAATATTTTCTGTCGCTTTAAGTGCATATGAACTATCAAATGAGGTGGAAGCGAAATGAAATAGAGAATATTAATTGTTTCTTTTGTACATAATGGCTAATTTCACGTCAAACCGAGTCCTTAATTGTAGAGTTGCTTCAAATAAACTTATAGAGTGGAAACCGTCTGAAATGTTTGAGCAGAGTGGATCCTTCGAAAGCTTATAGGTCTCCCATCAGAGTCCTGAGATTCAAATGTTCGCCATTTTTGTATATTTTACAGCTGGTTTGGTTATGTACATCGATGGGTATTATAATTTTGTTCACGGAAGCTGTAGATTTACTTCAGAGAAACCGTAGATTCACTTCGAGGGAATGTGATTTTGGATTTGTAACCTTTCTCATCTCGTTAATCGTCTTCTTAAGCTGCTGTATCTGTAGTATACGCATGAACTTTCTTTAAACCATTTCGCTCAAAACGACGAACATTTCGACATAATTTGATGGATGAATTCAACTTTAAAACCGAAGATTCTTCATCTGAAATCATTGTTATTAGAATTGTTCTGCTCATTGAACATTTCCCATATTCAAAGTACAAGTTCCTATTAGGCAGTTGTAGTCCCATGGTATAACAAACATTTATCACTCTTATAAATTTCATTCAAATTATAGTAGATTCTGAGCAAGGTGGAGCTTTAGGAAGCTAGGCTTATGGAGGTATCAATACTCAAAGAGTATGTGTGTTCAGAGCTTGAAGAAGATGAATGCTCTTGAAATCTGTACTATAGAAGAAAGCTTGAGATAAGTTAAAAGACAGTTAAGTATGCCAACATGCTGAGAAAGCTGAATTAATGAATAGTTGGCTTAGTTAGACTGCAGGAAGGAACGAAAGAGCTGCCACTCGTATACTGGTCATATATAGGGTTCAGTTGGAGGTAATTTTTGCCAAGGAAAAGAGATGGGGGGTATACAGAGCAGAACTTGGTTTCATTACGTCAAAGGCTAGGCAGATTCATCAACTTATCAAGGATGAATGAAGAAGGGTTTCTAGAGTACCATTCACTGTCTTCAAACTCAACTGGCAATTTCTTACATTTTCAGTGCCCAACGTTTACAGAGAGCATCCACTGAAGAAAATTTTCCTTCAAAATTCTGTATACAGAAATTCAGATCTGACCACTAACCGAACTCTAAATTTGATATATTCTGGTCAAGAGAGACTCATCGTGTCGAGCTTTAACCCAATTCGCTTTGAGATGACTTTGTTTGAGATCATGAAACTAGCAGATTTTATCCTGAACTTTTTGTTGCTAATGTTTAAATTTTAGTGCAATTAATACATATTAGTAATAAATCAGAACGGCAGGCCCAAAAATGTAACTATTCTCTTATTAGAAGTGTATTTAAACAAAGCTAAATAAAGGCACTTATGGTTGACTGTTTATTTTGCAAATAATCTTTTCTATCTCATCATAGCTCCTTTTAATTTCCCTATACAATCCATCCCCAAGTTACGCCGAACCCATCTTATTGATCCTTATATCTTAAAGCTCAACGATATTTGGTGTAGAATACATTACAAAATGTTGACCTAATTGCACTAAAATTTGCATTGGATTTCCAAAAGATTGCAAGGTCTGCATGCATTACTTATGACATCTTGACCTTAAGACGAACACTTCTGCTACGATGACAGTTCAAGAATCGGCACAGTGATAAGCTTCGTTGTGGTGATTCGTCAGAGGTTATTGGAATAAGCATATGTCAATCATTTCCCGATTCTTACTTGAATCATTGTACAGATTAGAGTATTCGTACATGCACTCAAGGCTGTGTTTCTCTTTGAGAGTTCTAGATAATGGGCACAAAAAGGGTCGCAAAGCTTTATGATTGGCGATGACAGCGCAATTTTAGAGCCTGCTAAATGACTTTCAGTATTCGTACAAGATGAGGTTACTAAAAGTTTGAGTCGCTTTATGTGTGTATTTATATGTAAAGTTTAATTTTCCAAACGATGGCATGCATGGCAAGTTTAACTCCTGCAGGATAGAAAAGGAAATAATGAGATTTCAATTCGTCATTTTCCCGAATACGGTTGTGGGACGCTGTGACAGTGGAGTTTCAAAGCACTGTCTGCCTCCAAAGAACTTTTGCTGATGCCTGGTTTTCATAGATTCGCAAGATGTCGCAGAGTGTCGCGGTGTGTCACAGAGTGCTGCAGAAGTATAGTGTCGCAAGGCCCTCAGAATTTTGAACTGATGGTTTCCATTGATTGAAAAAAATTGATTTTTGCAACACACTGCGACACATTACGACACTCTGCGACTTCTTGCAACTTTTTGGAAACCAGGCCTGACGATAGTCGCATCATTTTTCAGTCATTAACTGATTATGAAAATAAGGTCCATTGGGGAGCAAACAATTGAAATTGTTTTAATTGCATTTAACTGTTTCATTTTCGAATGATTTAAGGAGGGTGACCTTTCAGCTGAGGCTGGTTTGCTAAAGGCTCTCCTTTTAACCTTCTATATATACACTTGAAATCTAAAATACATAGAAAGTACAAGCTGCTATATAAGTTGTAAAGTGAAATAGGCAATTGATAATTATTTGAAAACCTGAAGTAATATGGTAAAATGATGCACCAAAAGTGCAAAACAAATTCTTGAATGCTTGCAGAGATAGCTTCTGCTTTGCTTCAGCTGATAGGATATGTCATGCTTGCGCGCTTCATTCTTGCTCATTTATTGAATTCTCATTGGCAGCTGTAAGTCTACTAGCATCGCATAGAACCCACAAATGATTTTCTGAGTTTATTATGAATAAGAAATGAGAAACGCAAATTTATAATGAATCTTATTACTTGTGCCACGCCGATAAGTAGGTTTATATCCAGAGATACTAAGAAGTTAGACTATTCTAAGTTGTAAAAACCATGGCGTTTGCTTCAGTATTGATCAACTCCAGCATGGTTTTCAAAGCAGGATCTTTGCTAAGTGGCCTGGCAAGAACGTCATAGCTGCTGTTTGGGATTATCCTAGCTCCTCAATTTTGAACTTCTTGTCAATGTCTCTATTCAATCGGACCACAATTTCCCAAACAGAGCAACTTACATCAATCAGGACTCAAAAATATACCAATATGTAATGTTTTTAGTGTGTATTGAGGAAATAATTCTTTGGTATCGTTTCGAAATCCAATGGCGGCATTTATTTTTGGGGATCTGCATTTTATTTCTTTTTTCTAGTAAAGATTACTATCTATTTTTATTACAAGATATTTGGCAGTTTGGGCAAAATTATTTCTTCAACCTGTATATCTAAAGATAATGCTTCTTAAGATTTTGTTTATTTTAAGACTTGTGGTGTTCAAATCGTAGAATAACTGGTATTGTTATAACTTTGGCACCATCATTCAGAAGAGAAAATTATCTTATCATTAAAAATTGTATAAGCAAGGTAACGTTGAGTCCCATAATCCAACATAGTGTCAGATAACACCTTGTTAGAGAGCTAAAAGCCTGGGCTACATCATTGTGAGAAGACTTGGTCAGTTCCTTTCCTCTCCGCCGTGGACAGAGAGAGTGCGAAGATAAACGTGCACGAGGGTACCACGAACCCAGACAGTCCCCATAGTATGCATGTGCTCCTTCCACTGTGCCAACTGCCTATCAGAATAGCTGGAACAGGTTACTCGCAAACGAATCAGCTTTGTCAGGTTAAAGAAAAGATCCGAGGTCTTAGGGTTGAAACAACTATAAAAAAGATCAATTACCCAACCACACTTTGAAAAGTTGATTGGCTCATTCTGATGCATGAATCTTTGCACCTATCATCGCTTAGGATTTAATAAGCCTCTAGCATTCTAATCTGTTTTGGCAAACGCCTAAAAAGCCACAGAGATATAGTTGAATAGTCCGCTTTGTAAAATCTCCAAGCAAGATCCCGCTTTCTAAGTAGTCTCGCTTTGATGTAAAAACGTAGTCATAGCAGTTAAACTGTCCTGTAGCAAAAAACTGGATAATTAATAGTTCAGAACATCCAAAATTGGAAAATCAGAGTCTGCAAGTTAATTGGTAGTCTGCATTTCTAAATAATTTGATGCTTGGAAAACAAGACTTGCATTCTGGTAAGTTGCTTCATGTTTTCTGTGCTTAGGCCAGTTTTGCATCTTGCATGCATTTACCTCCAAAAAGTATGGAAGCGATAGGCCCTAGGGAGGATGTAAACGTGGAAAACGCTCACAAGAAGCAGAATATCAAAATACAAAATCATGTTTTGAAAAACTTTGCTTCCGTTGTTTTTAGCTCCATTTAATTAATGACAAGATGAATCGATTTTTCAATAAACTTAGAGCTCGTGGTCAACAACCTATACGTGAAAATTAACATTTTGTTGTGTAGTCTTTACATTTGATGATGGCCTTTATTCTACTCGGTAGCGAGCTATATAACTTTTTGATCAAGTATTTCCCAATGATTTCCAATACCTCTAAGGTAGCAGATATAGTGAATCTAACTTTCTGTACTATTTTCGCATAAGACAGCCCAGCTTCTCTCAAATCTTTGATAACAACTCTTTCATCAATTCAGATTCCGAGTATTATTCAATAGAGAAAGATAAAATACATGAGTTTTTTTCTCAATTTTTGAAAAATGGCAAGTATTGTTCACAAAAATTTAGTTTTTGTCGACGTCAGATTTGAAATTCGCGCTAAAATATTTTCATGAAATTGGACAGCCTCGTTCAGGTATGTACATGACGGACAATTGAGGCCCACCGTTTCCATACTCTTTGGAGGAAAGTGTATGAGCACTTAAAATTAACAGAAGAAAGTTCAAATTGTAGACTATTCTTACATGCCCATTGTAATGATATTAAATTTTGCAAGTACCTAATCTGCAAGTAAGTTTCATTGGCATGTTGGTTTTAATTTTTTCCAAGATTTATCTGGACATTGTTATGATAACCATCAATTAAGCGGGACCATATTCAAAACATTATTTTCCATACTGATAGGTTATCCTGTCTAAATATTCGTAAAATTATTATCATCATTACTATTAAAACTTTCATTATCATCCATTTTCATCCTACTTGGCATATTTTCATGTTACTTGCAATTCAATTTCTTTTGATCTTTACATATGTTTTAAAAATGGACGGTTTAGCCAATAGCTCGTCAGCGCGAAGCTTGCAGCTTTTCCAGGGACTCTCTCTAAATAAAATATCATCTCTGTATCTTTGTTTCCATCACATCAGTTGCTTTTACAAACCAGTATTTTTGGAAAACATTTCTTAAAGGTGACGGACAAATCACGATTTTCGCACTCTGGCTATTCTCAAATTTGGATACTTTTTATCATTTTCTGTAGAAGCCTCGGCTATAGGAGAGTCGGAAATGACAAAACATGATTTCCAAACCAATGTACGATTGGATTCATCCGATTACATTTCTGGTTCCGGTCATTCATTCCCACAACTAATTAAGGTCATTATCAATTGAGTTTGGCTGTGGTGGTAGCATTGCTGTTTACATCATTACGATTGAATTGTGAATCAGCATGGCAAAAATATTATGTAAAATTTAAAAAGCCCTTAAAGGTGGGGATAAACACAACTTTCTGCAGTTATGCAATGGTCCACAATGTATATTTTTCTCTAAAATTATAGATAGTCAAACACAGCAACCTTTCGAGTTGCTTCTCCTAAAACGATGCCAAAAATTAAGAATTCATAGGACAGGAAAATCAGATTGACACTCTAAGCCCAATCAACAGTAATATGAATAACACTGAACGCGTATTCCAGTCAGCTGCAAAAAAATGAGAGAGAAAGAGGAGCGTAAGACCCTGGGTGTGACTGAGTTTGGGGGAAAGAGGAGCTAATAGAATGGTTACTGAGGTGATGGGCAGGTCGTAAGATAGGACGAAGAATATTTCTGAGAACTAGTTTGAAGAATGGTGGTGGTTACGGAGAAACGGGGAAGATTTCAGAGACGATGAAACTGTGTAAAGGAGAGCACAAGGACATCGGGAGTGGCAAAAAGGACGCCATTGACAGGGGAGAATGGATGGGACTAACCATCCACGTGGAGAGGGATTTCAAACAGAATAGAAATGAGGAGAAAAGTTTCGAAATCAGACTGTCTTAATTGCATCTTAAAATGTGCAGAACCAAATTTCGATCTGTTTGACATAAACATGTAACGATAGTATTTTAACTAGAAGTATGACTATCAAAATGTTGGTACCTCGAAGATCGCAAAGTGCATTTGGATAATGATATACAAAATTGAAAACTTTTCCTTCTATAAGAGGAGAATTTTGAATTGATTCAAGCAAAAGTTAAGCAGGCCCTTTGCTTCCTCTCTGGTTACTTTCAAATTGGATCGTGGGACAACTGCTTGATTTGGTGGTTCATCTATAGATCCAATCAGTTGCATGACGTTCACGGCTGGTCTAAATACGGCTAAATGGCCCACCTGTCGCCAGGCTTTTCCATTTATCCAGACTTGTGATCGGTTCCAGACGCAACAAAATTACCCAGGGTTTCGTCTAATTCATGCAGTGTGTTTATCTAACCACTGAAGACTTCTTGGTTGAATCTTGGACCGTATCATTGTTTGAAAAGCTATCGTTTGGAAAATATTCTGTAATTGATGGCGTTTGCAGACCTGAATCATACCAAAAAGGACTTGAATTTAGCACAATAAGATTTCGTGTTATTTTGGTAGCACAAGGATCAATGATCAGGCACCGCGGAACAGGGGGGCTGGGGGGCTATAGCCTCCCCACTTTTTTCCAAAAAATAATGTGTTAAAGAGTTGCGCACAAATAGCAAACTGATACACTGTCATTGATTGACATTGGCAAGTTATTTGTTTGTAATGAAAACAGACACATAATTTTGGACGATTCGTGAAAGATGACGATTTGTGAAAACAGCAAAAACTGGAAGCAGCCACACTTTGTATTTTAAGATAGTTTTTTCTTCGAGATTTCGGCCAGCATGTCACATTGTCCGTGTTTCAAGTCTGTGATTTGCATTTCTAAATACCAACATGGGATGCAAAATGTTACAGGGCAAATCTTCCAAAATACCCATTTCTTTTATTGTTAAAGGGGCGTGGTTTAAAAATGGTTCTGGGGCAAGGCCTTAGTCCTCCATTCTTTCTCAAACCGCTCGATTTTAGCCTACCCACATTCAGACCGCTTCGTGGTGCCTGATAATTCTTCTTAATTTTAGAGAGGGAAAGAATCGCTTCAAAATTCCCCATTGCAAGGAGCACAGGAAAGGATAGGCAACCGAACTAAGCAGCATGCCTCATAAACAAAAAAGCCACAAGAAGAGATAGCTAAATGAAGAAGAGGGATGTCTTTGATAGATTAGCATCATTTTTGAGACAAATTCTTCTCTGGCGCTTGGGTCTTATGTAATTCATTAGAAGAAGCTCTATCCACTTTTCAACGTTGAATGAATCTGTTGTTATCAAGACGAGGTCATTGTATAGCATGAATGAGAGGGGCAGACGATCCACCGACCAGAGACTCGCAATCAATCTAATTCACCGTCTGTCTGAAAGCTCATGATTAATGTTTCGCTTAAACTTTCGTAAGTGAGTCGTACTTGAGCCATCTGCTTATTGGGTTGCTCTTACTTGATTAGAGCCACTCCTTTGTTGCAAGGATTTTTTTTGCGGATTATGTTGAGGAGAGGCTATGGTGGCCTATACAAAGCCTCAACACAGGAGGAAAGAAGAAAGCGAGCAGCTAAGAGGATAGAGAGATGAGATCAAGTTTATTGATCTTAGATTTGAAAGATGGCAAGTTGTAGGACTCAGGAAAGCAAGAAGAAGGCAAGACGTTCCATAAGCTGCATGTTCTTGGGATGAATGATGATTTGTGAGATAGAGTTCGTGAAGTAGGCAGTGAAACTTGGAAAGGGAGTGAATGAGTTGAGCATACAGGGCCACTTAACTGACGGCGTCTCTGAAAGTGTCAGAATCAGTGATCCGATAACTCGTAGCTGGAGATATTGCGACTGGCAAGTTTGCCTTCTCGTATTTTACCGTCATTACATTTTTTTAGCGAGCGAAATGAAGGTTCTTTAAATATTTGAAATGACGAAGTCAAGAACACGAGTCTCCAAGCAAATTCAACTGCATATATCCTTATGCTTAAGATGTCAATCAGCCTCTGGTCTGCAGTAAAAACCCCAATGAGGGCTTAGTCCTGGCATTGGGAAATTGATGACGTCAATACATTTTTGGTCGCATTTGTGGGTAGCACAGGCTGAGCCGCAAAAATTAGTAGATTCAGGCCTTATTGTCAAGATGTGCAAAGCATCCAGAGGGACAGGTTTAACCTAGAATCATATCAAATTTTGATTCATTGTCTTGAATATAGACCAAATATCATCATGTCAACATGAATCTATGGGGATGATAAAGATGATCTCTTTAGTGAAGGGGCTTTCTTCCAAACATTTCCTCCTTAACGCACCGCTCATTGCACTGCATTCAAATACTGACTATTGCTGCATCCCTAGCCTGCAACCAGAATCAATAACATTCCCTGCCCTTATCAGGCAAAACTTCTGCTATGTTTCTCTTCTTGAATCACACTCATCACGAGCTAGCTACCGGGATTTTTAGTACTTTGTGAACTTTGCTAATTGCGTGATCCCAGCATTTCTGCATTCAGTTCTTACAAGGTAGATTCTCTGTTAGATAAATGTGCTATTTGTTCTCCAAAGCAGCTAGATCAAGCGAATCTCTTATCTTTCGATAACAGTCTCGAAGCGAATTCCATTCGTTAACGTTCAATTAGATTCGGTTCCAAGTATGCGTTTAAAAAAACCTTTTTTTTGAAAGTTTCAACTTGGGATAAATAAAGAGAGCTATATCGAACTAGATATCTATGTTACATTGAGTGCTGACCAAATACATCGTACTGTCAAAGGAGAGGAGGGAGGATTCTGCTCTTTAAAAAGTGGAGAAAGCCCCACTTGCAGTGGAGTAGGAAAAAGCTGTGTACCCTAATGTCTTACATAATTCTCATCAACGTTGCTGGCTTGACAGTCCTTGAGCAAACACGCAAAGGTGTCACGAGCAAAACTGGTTCGTTTTAAAGAGGGTACATACTCCAAGAAGAAGTCGAGCTTTAGCGAAAGGGGTTGCACTCCTTTCCCGACATTCTTTTACATATCCTTTTTCTTTGCGAATGACTAAAAAATACCCGAAAATTTTGGCCATGAGACCTCAAGCGATCAGTATGAAAGAGTATCTATGAGGACTTTACTTTTGCAAAATTAAAGGAAGGTTGATGCTCCAAACAAACTAAGTCTAAAGCCAGTGGGTGATTAATACATGCAAGTTAAGGATTTTATGGTGATTTATCGATTGGTCCCAAAATGCATCCATCCTAGAAATGTATCCATTAGACTCCAAGGTAATCATCATCATCATATCGGGTGAGTAGCACGGACCAAAGTTTGTACTATCATTAGCTTCTAATCCACTGGGCGCGCTACTTCTACCGTGGCTTGCAGTGATTCTCTAACTGAACTGTTTGGTCTTGGTGGTTGGGTCCTACTTTGACCTCCTCCGCCCAACATCTTGTGGCAAAAGCACCATTGAACCGTTGATAACGCTTTCTTTTGCTGCAAATCCGCATCCACCCTGCCGCAAATCAAGGATTTCACCATTGCCTGCTACAGTTGGCCGGGGTTCAGTCATTAGCTGGCGATCCCAAGTCTGTTCACTACGGTAAAACCTGTCAGGGATGCTAATCTTAGGCGTGATAGACCCCGTTTGCACTTCTTCGCCGCGATGAGGCCAGCAGGTTGGACTTGAGAAGACGATAATAACAGGCTTATTTTTAGGACGAATGGTGTCTAGACCCTTTTTCTGGGAATACCCGGTTACTTATCATTCGTTAATGTGCAAAATATTTCGTGTCCAGATTTCCTTCATGGATGAATTAATGTAATGCATATCGTTCTTGGAAATTGCACGCCTAGACATAACGGAAATCCCGGAATTACACCGAATTTTGTAAGATACGACTTCGTACAGTTATCTTATATGCCTTGCAAAATTTTGCCAACCTATTCAAAGCTAGCAAAGCATTGGTAAGCTATTTCCTCAATGGTTCGACTCTGGTGCTGCTAAGGATCGGTGATTGTCAACCGCAAACAATGAAATCGTATCGTCTACCAAGAAGAGGCCCCGGCCGCACAGCCACATCTATCTGCTGTGGTCTCCAATATTGGTTTCTACAAGCGTTTAACTCAATAACCACGTCCACTAGCTTCACCAAGAAGATTGGTGATACCTATTAGATGGGATATTTGAGTTAGGCAAGGAATTTAAATGAACCGGTTATCATAGTTCTACAATTTGCGGCCCTGGCCAGATGAGACAAGGCCATTATGTCAGAAAATTTCCAGTCACTTTGACCGCTTATTGATAGCCAACTGTGGGAGATAATGATAGGCTCAAACAGACAGTCTTGATAGCTGGCAGAAGCCTCCATGTTGGTGCCCCTGGATATCGACCGCCAAAAGTGATCTCGACCCATTTTTGTCGGCTCGTAACCGATTCTGCAACCACCTTTCCTCAAAGCACATTTGAGGGATAGACTCGGTGAATAATTCTGACGGCAAGAGACGGTGATAATCAACAGCGCCCCATATTTGGACACAATTCAATGACTAGATTTAGAACATTCTGAACACTGCAAAGAGAACGGAAGTCACTCTAATTCAGTTATCCTTTAGCAAATGAATCGCAGCATTTTGAAGTGGTCTAGAAGGAAGCAAATTATCACTGATAAAATATGCAAAAATGCTTCAATGAAATTGCTCGCGTGTTACTTACTGTTTCATAAATTTTTCGCATAACATCTTAACATAAGCCGTGTAAACCTTTCAGGAGTAATTTTGCTTCTCCTTTAGAAATATCGTCTAAATCAAATAAATCTTCTTGTTATCTGTCAAAACGCAAGATTTTACAAGTATTTGCAGAAAATAGATCAATTTTAAATAGAATAAACTCTGTAAGATTTGATTTGCCAACCACCAGACATCTAAAAGGAATTTTCTATCACACTAAAACAAGCGATTTTTCAAAGAAGGAAGTATCAAAAGGTGCCGTTTATCTGCAACGAGTCACCGCTGTTGTGAAGTATATCACGAACAGTTGCTTTCTGATCTGTCACTCTTAACCAAACCTGCTGCTAATCTATGGTGCATTTCAAACTAAAATTCACTTTTCTTTTTGTACCTCATCCTCTGATTAGAATTTCGAATCTTTATACTGGATGCAACATTTCAGCTTTAGATTAGCAGTTATGAATGGGTGTCCAGTGCTTTGTGCCCTCAGAGTGACTTCTGAGTAATCATTTACCGACCTCGGAAGGAGGGACAGCTGAGTTGACTGTTGGCTTGTGGTTAGTGGCTCCGACGACGGGATTCGAGCCCATGCGAGTAGGCCTCGCATGATTCGAAACACTGCACCTTAACGACTCGGCCACGCCATCATTATTCTTTGGTTCTTTGCGACTTTGATAATATCAGATCAATGACAATCAATTTAACTTCTAAAGAATCCTATGAATTGTGTTCAAAAAAGCATTGTTTAACTTGATTCAGGAATCAGCATTTTCTTCTCACACATCAGGCAGAATTCTAAATACTGCATAATCTCAATCTTGGAATTAGACTTGTATTCTTGCTCTGCCGCTACCTCTTCCATTTTTAAACAATCTTCTTTGCATCAGATCCATTTAATTAGAAACTTTCTTGACGTTCGGTGTCATTGAATTTTAGTGTAATATCTTGAGTTTGGTGTCATGAAAAGCATTCTTTAATTTTGGTGAATTCTGGTGGCACATATGTGAAGTGGGGCAATAAGGCGAGGAAATTTAAGACTGCTTTATTACAAATTTATCGCAAACGGCTTCGTAGCTATACATTTTGGTACCGTCTTTAATTGGGAAAAGAGAAATCACAGACAGCCTAATTACGCTTTGCATAAGATTGCGATAAAGTCGATAAAGTGAGAGAGCAATGCTATGACTTCTTACTAGGCAATGACAGAAAAGTGGTACAACAGAATCAAGCAAAACTATTGGAAATAGTGAAACGAAGCTTTACATTTGAATATTACTTATCAGTTGAATAAGGAATCTAACTACCGTAGCAAACGATCTTAATTTCAACTACTGTAGCAAAGGATCTTTGGGGTTTCTGGTTATCATTCTTAAAAGAAGTCTAACAATGATTGAAAGGGCTTGACCAACAAGAAGAACAACCTATGTTCAAGATAAGAATCCGATTGACTAACACAGTTGTTCAATTCTGTGACAACTAGAATCAAATAGAATTAGCATTTTTCTGGTCATTTGGCTTCTGTTTTTGGAGAGCCAATTATGATTAGATAACACAGCACATTTTGAAAGCGGAGAGTACACGCAGTATGTCTGTCTGCATGTACAGAAATGGCCAGTGCCAAAGGTTGAGATCAAATTAACACTTGACGCAAAAAGAACGGCATGAAAAGGTCACTTGACTTGTCGATGCGTGTCCTAATTGTGCTCTGGTTTGTCAGCTATTTGATTAACAGCTTGAACGTACAGTAGGTATATTAAGCCTTCATGTATACCACGGGAGTGTCACCATGATTTCCCTGACAGGGAGGCTAAGTTCCCAAATAAGAGGCTACAATGTCAATTCACAAGAGGTTGCTTTTGGCAACGACTGGTAAAAGATTTAATTGGTTTCCTGAACGAAGGCTAGCGCTCGCTCTCGGGGGCTGTAGCCCCCTACCCCTATGGCGCCACCCCTAGTGTACCAAAACGTATCCTAAAAGAGGTGAGGATTGGAAAACCTTGGAAAGTACTTGGTGCCTTGTCAAATGATTAAGCAAACGACTAAGCTACTAAACCTTTCAACTTTCTATTTGCCTGTCAGTTTTCGTGTCGTCGAAAAGTTTTAAAACGAGATCGCTGCGTAAATTGGAAGGCAGGGATGATTTTACTCCCATATTTGTCATCAAACGATAATTTATGACGATAATTTATAACAATAATTCATAACAATAATTCATAAAGATCATTTTCAACGATAATTCATAGCGATAATTCATAAAGAAAATTCATAACTGTAATTTGTAACAATAATTCAGAACGATAATTCATAACAATAATTCATAACGATAAGTTATAACGACAAATTATAACGATTTTTCTTAACAATATTTATGGTATAATGATAACGGGTGATCGCAGCAGTGGTGCTGATGAAAAAATATGATTTGGAATATCTCACTTGGTTTTGTAAAAATCTAAATACAATTTTTTATTTGAAAATCGTCATTTTCTAACGGGATAATGATTACGGCACCACGATGATAGTTGTCTTGATGTGGTTCGACTACCACTCAGGGGAATTCTTGTGCGGTGGAGTCACTGAGTCACTAAGTCTCTGTAATTCAACGAATATGAATAATGGTGTGTGGCCATTCGTCTCAGCCCTAAACACGAGGACGATTTAAGATAGGATAATAGGATTAGCTTACCAGTGAAATATAACCTGTCAATGCCTGCTTCGTAGATGAAATGGAATTTCAAAAAGAATTCAAAAGTTTATCTGCTATCGATCGACATTATGACCGACCTTGGGACTCGAACCCATGACTATGGAGCTTGTATGCAGTATGGTTGTCCTATCTTTTTATCCTATCGATATCAATCAAACCATGGTAAAATAAGAAAGCTGAGTTCTCCTACCATAAAGGAGCACCTAGGAGGACCGAGTCAGGGGGGTATCACCCTGAGCCAGGCCATCACGAGGGAAGGTGGCCAGTAGCTCCCCTTGTCGCAACTTGCCCTGGCTTTATGCAAGAAACCCATTTGCTACTGGGTGGACAGACAGAAGGGAAATACGCACGTGCATGAACGTGCCTTGAACCCAGACCATTTTACACATTAGACAAGTTTGCCAACCACTGTGACGCAATGAATTGTAATAGCCAGGATGCTTTTGCCTTGATTATCGCATAAAAATGATTATGCTTCTGATACAATGGTAATGGACAGTAAAGTTGATTGCGGCTTATAGAAAATATAATGACTTAATACAATGAGTCAAACATCCCCTTGCAATCCGACTCATCAGTTGACGATTTTAGAGCATTTTTGCCATGATGATTGGAGGTGATTCTTGATCACACGTGTAAAAAAATCGCCTCAGAACTTCCGCTAACTGTTGTATGGTTGCATGCCCATTCTGGGTTCAGTCTGGCCACCCAGTCAAGTCCGTTATCCTTTTTAAGTACGCTTGCCAAAACAGCATTGTGTACCATTTCTCATCTCAAATCGGCTTTAAGTCGGTCATCTGCTTGCAGAGGAACGGCGATTGACATATTTGTGCAAATTAATGCAAAGATCAGTGAGAGCCGTCTGGAATACGTCATCAGCAATTAATTCTGCCTGATAAAAAGAGATCAAGGGAGTTATGGTTAGAAAATCCACCAACATCACAATTGAGTTAGGAGACTTAACAATTAGATCCCATGTCTTGAAAATCAATTCTGACTTGCATATTCAGGTCTTAATGATTAGCCAGAGAGCAACAGTGCTGTCCTGTGTCGGAATCTACGTCATATCTATATATTTACATGTCGGTTAGGTATAGGGAACAATGCGAATGCGGATTATCAAACTTGGGCGTATCAAAATCAATTTTGCAGTGACCCTTTCATCCCCGACCTGGTTCAGTTTTACAAGAGTGTTCGAATTATCGACAGCGAGCAAACTACACACACGGAGCATCTACGGCCCGCGGGCTACATGCGGCCTGCCGAGTGCTTTTTTATGGCCCGCCAAGAACGTGTATCAAGCAAAAGCAACTCTTTCGTTATTTTCGTTTTCCAATCGCTTGATACCGTATAAACGCATTATAAGTGCTACCATACTAAGGATGTATTGCTTCCAGAAGATTTAGGCATATTTTTCATTTCGATTGCGTGACAATCTAATTTATAAACAGCCTTGGCAACATACTCTGCGGACCTTTAAAATTGATATTTGTGACTGCGGCCCCTCTGCTGAAAAGTTTGCTCACGCCCGATCTACAGTAAACAAATCGCTCTGTAACCAAAGTACCAAAAAAATCCCAGTTGATGGAATGTATTATTTAGAAATACCAAACACAGGGAATTTTAACGCAGCTGACAATGGTATGGATTGGGGATCTGATTAATAATTATAAGGAAAAGGTGCAGCTCATTTCTTCACGCGTTTTGCCCGCGAGGCACAGTCAAGAGTAGCTTGTGTTGGAACTATTTGAACTCGCGAATTAGGAAACATGCTTCGTCTGTCGTCTTGATTCGTTTTTCAAAATCAAGATTACCCGTAGACATATGAGATTCGTGCAAGCATTAGGGCTCAATCGTGAATCGCAATTCACTAATCATATCAGAATTAGGAGGATTTAGTGCAGGGATCAAAGCTTAGGGCAGATGAAAGTATCTGGCAGTATGTATGCCTTGTACAAACATTAAATAAAGAATATGACTACGATCAAAGTGATAAGTTTGTTAATTGGTTTTTCAGACAAATAGAGCTTTCGCGGACGACCATATTCCGTCTATGGTAAAACAATGGGATTAGTTTCTTCTGATGGCAGATTATACCTTCTGGTGTCTTAGAGCAAAACTTGATGAAAAGAAACCAACTCAATGACACCAAGAAAGGGAAATAAGATTTACTCCATGCGAATCGACAAACCACGTTTCTTCAAAGCATCTTGAGTACTGAGTTTACAGTCGCAATCGATGTCTAGTGAAGGATAGATAAAAACTTAGGAAAAGGATAGGAATCACCACTTACGATGACTTATTAATAGGACAATGTATTTCTATCTCCTTGCTCTTCCCGTAAGGGGTGGCGCACGACTTTACGGTCGCTGTAAGGGGTCGCGTTCTGTCTAGGGGGTCATTATTCTGTGACGTTGTGGAAAGAAGGTTATTTTTGAAGGAAGCTGTAGAAAAGAATTTTTCTGTTATTATTGACTTATGTGGACGACAGAAAATAAGATGGAGTGACTGTTTGTCAAAGGATCTGAAAGAAAGGAAGCTGAAGGAGGAAGATGCAATAGACCGTGAGAGATGGAGGAAGAAGATCAAAATGCCGGACCCACAAATTTCATTTAGCTGACCCCAACGGGGAAACAGCTTGAAGAAGAAGAAGAAGAAGAAGAAGAAGTTGATTTATATTGCGATTTGGGAGAAGCAAGTGAAGGAGAACAATAGAAGTTGTGAGGAAGGATAATCAAGTGCAGCAGGCTGTATGAGTTGGAATAGTTTTAGTTAATGAAATAGTGGAGAAGAGAATAATGGAAATTGCCTCTTTTTGTTGAAAGAGTCTCTACTCTTGTGGGTTTCGTGACAATCCCTTGCAGGCAATGTTTAGTGTGCACAGTTTGGAGTTTCTCGGACGGTTTATTGCGTAGCTCGAATATCTTGTTGATGTGAAGTTTGACATGCCGTAAATGCCATCACCCATTTGTTACCATCATCATCATCATCATCATCATCACCATCATCATCATCATCACCATCATCATCATATCGGGCGAGTAGCCCGGACCGAATCAACTATTTCCCTCCATAGCTCTCTATTGTCCGTAGCCTTAGGAAGATCTGAAAGTTGTACACCAGTGTCTTCTGTAAGTAGCCTTGGGTATGTTGTGACAGGTCTTTCTACTTCAGCCGTTCCATGCTTAGGGTCCCAAAGTAATACGTCGCTGACTAACTCCTCCTTTCTTCTATAGCAATGCCCATTTGCGATCACAGCCAAAATTGACTAAATGGAAGGAAATATGCGATTTGAATGAATTTCCTAACTTTTATGAAATACAATCTCAAGCAATATCGAGCTAATGGTAATCTCGTCAAGGAAAGGGATCATTGATGAAGAAAATGAACTCTATCAAAACTTTATCATATTACTAGTCTTCCCTCGAAAGTGTATTAATGCAACGAACCGCCCACTTATTAAAGCTACATTCAGCGCTTGAGCATAAGAGTGTAAACTAAAACCAGCCTGCATCATCATCTGCTTCTTAGCCGTTATGGCCATGGGGTGGGGGTGAGGGGGGGGGTGCTATAACCCATTGATGGATGGCATGCTTCCAATGTCCCCAGTCATTCGCTCATCTACACAGCTATGCGCCGCTTTTCCCACTTCACCTTTCAAATTCTCCATGCAGCTTCTCTTCCATCTCCCTCTTCTTAGTCTTCCTTCCATTGCATCATCCATCCCTCCTCTTGTTGCCCTGCCTCTGTGAACTAGGTGACCAAAGCAGCTACTTAAAATTCCTCTTTTTCGCAATTTTCGCAATGCCTTCTGGCTGAGTGTGACAGGTAACACCAAAAATATTCATAAATCATGCATGATGAATCCTGAGGAGTGCTTTACAGACTAAGGGATTTTGTATTACTTCCTTTTGCCAAACCAGATGACAAAAACCTAAGCGATTCACAGTACTCAAGAGGATGTGTCAAGATTTCCGTAGCTAATGACGACGCCAAGCGTTCTCTATTGTCATCTCGCATGCTTCGCAACGGATAACAACACCAAATCGAGGTTGCGTAAGTTGACACAAGTGCTTGAAAGAGGACTTCTGTGGTTGTCTCGCTGCTTTCCTTGGTATTAGCAATAGCATGAAGAGCTTTCTCTTAAACCGTGCAGTAAGCTATAGTGACGTCACGTTGGCATACCAAGGCTCCTAATTGCCCTATTCCTTGCTTGTTGCTAATATCGGCTTGTCTGGGAGAGATGTTCTCGTGTATTCAGTAATCAATAAGCCTTTGAGATGCCATATTACTAGAACCTGCCATCGGATGCCCCGAAAAGTAGGTTGATTCAGGAATTAAGTCTAGTAAAGCCCATCGTAGATGTAGAGTACAGTCACTCCAGACTGGAATTACAGGGAGCTAATGATTTTCAAGTAGTGTCGTGGTGTAGTGGTTGAACAGGCAGACTCACAGAAGCGGGGTGCTGAGTTCAAACCCTGCACGTGTCACAATAAAAGCACCATTGGCGAGGAACGGGAAACTATTCCATAAAGTTCACTTCCCTAGAAAAACATCAGAGCTCTGGTTTCTGCTGCGCTCGAAATCTCGCATGCGTCGTTGTTTCAGTGACTTTCATACGTCAAGCCTAAGGTGGAACTCGAACCATGGACCATGTATTCAAAAATCAAGGGCCTTAACTATTGAGCCATTCATACATACATCTAATTTCTATGACTATTTTTGCGATCTCGTGGGAAACTATATTAGCTAACGATTAGGAGCAGACCTCATGATAGTCCGGACATGTTTCTTATCTACAGAAAGCAGTAAGGCATGTATAGCAGCTGTTCAATGCTATGTTGGATTACACCAATCACGGTCACGAAGCAGCATGAATTTTTTAGGCCAACAGGGAAATTTCCGAAGTGAATCAAAAAGGAAATTTCTGGAAAACATTTGAATCGTGTTAGTTAAGATCTGTAAATGTTTTGTTGTTTAGTATGCTTCAAAATGCGGCTCGATAATAACCAGCCTGCGACTGAGGGTCAAATGTACAATGTGATTGTTACATCATCTAAGGCGGTTACTGAAAGCGGTGAAATGGTTAGGTTCAAAAGCTCATGCAATCGATTTCAATGGTCGTTCATCTTTGATTCATAGAATTCAAGGAAGTTGCTTAGAAATTTTCTTATTTTTGTGGATCATATACACATATCCTATTCAAATTGTATGATGCCGTTAATATCATCTAGACAAGCTTCGTCACTTAGACACTAATCTTATAAGCTTGCTATTACAAGCTTTCATCTTGGATACTATATTTAAGATTGATGTTTACCTTAATGTATTACTGACCAGATCCTTTTGCAAATCAAGACTTCCACGTGGTCTATAGGATGATCTATAAAGTGAATCATCACAATCTTACCAGCTATGTGCTAATCCATTTTGGCCATTGGTCTGAAAAACATCCAATATGCACTCTCTCGATTCCGAACACGAACGCAGATTTAGATGGCAATATCTAAGCTAATATTGTCATAAATTTCGCGAAATTATGATGCCAAGGTGTAATTGTTAACCATACTGACTCATAAAACAGGGGTAGTCAGTTCGATTCCTCCATTTGTCACGATGCTACGCTCGAAATCGAGTATGCAACGCAGTTTTAGAATTGCAAACTAATATTTTTCATCAGATAAAAGCGGCTTTCTGTGATTATAGCTCTTCTAATCGCTGTGGCATTGGTTCTAATGTTTCTATCAAGTTGAATTGATATGTAAGTGTTCTTTGATTCCAAGCCAAAACTGAAGCAACTTCATCACAACAATGCCGTGCATGTTAAAAGAGAAGCATAGAAATTCTGCGTTCTGCACCGCACATTACATTTAATTCCACTCTTTTATGATGATATTGCAATATTCTAGTTAAAAAGAAATGCATCAAAGTACATTTGTCAAAGGTTGGCTGAAGATTTATTTGTATACCAGGGTTTTACAAAGACTTTTTTTGACTTTTATTGAGGATGCCACATCAAAAATCCCTCTTCTTATGGACAATTTAAACGAAGATCAAAAACAGAATCAGACTATTGATAAACATTTAATACATAAAATTTTAGGTCCAGGCATTCATTTGAAGATATTTTAACATTCTAAATGCGAAATCATGATTATTTCATTTTAATTAATTTATGCCGCTATGAAAAACCTTTCTACTAAGGATTAGTGTGCTTATATAAATCTTTTTTTCTTAGTGAGTTATGTTGAGGAAAGGCCATGGTGGCCTATACAAAGATCCAACAAAGGAAAAAAGAAGAAAGCTTAGGGCTAAGAGTTGAGAGAGATCAGACCCAGTTTATGGATCTTAGATTTGAAAGATGACAAGTTGTAAGATTCAGGAATGCAAGATGAAGGCAAAACGTTCCCTTACATAAGATAGGATAATGTCAATGTCAAAATTGTATAAAATTAACCCTACCTGAAGGCTGCCTGAAAAAACCATTTACCCAACCTACTTCTCTTCGGCCCCAACTCAAGGCATAAGCAATGAGCTGTCCCTAAGAATGGTTATGCACAGCGAATGCAATGATCACCCAGTAAGCGGGATGGTTAGCTCATGGATGCCAAAGCAAGGCAATCACAGCAGTGACCATCCCAGCTAGTTCTCTGTAATTTTCGTGCAGAAACCCATGGTACTTCAGAAGAAAGAGTTTCCTTTGGTAAATTGAAGTCCACTTTCAGTTATTCTTCATCGAGTCTTTCCCTCAAATGTGCTTTGAGGGAAGTGGTTGCAGAATCGGTTACGAGCCGACAAAAATGAGTCGAGATCACTTTTGGCGGTCGATATCCAGGGGCACCAACGTGGGGGTTTCTGCATTGTCCCCACTTTCAGTTGAGACCTTTCAAGAGGGTTTGATGGCCTACATTTGTCTCCGACATATTACTGCCAACTTCTTTAAAATTACCTCATGGACATGGCGTGTCGGCAGAAGCCTCAAAGATCGTTCTTGAGACGAAGCTCTAGAGTTGGCCTTACTCCAAGACGCCATCCAATGTTTGTTACAGTTGCGTCAAACGGTTGCCATTCTTTACATTGTCAAACGCAGTACTTGCCAGGATCACTCCACTTGAACGTTCTAATCATTCTACATCAAAGAAGGCTTCTTCTTTGCTAAAAGCTCTACCTGTGAAGATGACCGACCTTCTCCTTTTCTCCTCCTTCTCTCCAGTGTAGCATTCCTTGACGAGTTTCCCTTCCCAATCGACCACAAACGGCCTACTGCATCTTGTCACTCTTTCATTCACCGGTATCGCTTATTCATTTCAGGTTAAAAAGCCCTTCGATTTCGATTGTATTTTAAATATGCAGTTGATGAGGGGTTTAACAAAATTATCATTATTAAGAACCATTACCATGTTTATAATAATTTTAACTGATTGCATTCTATGACGTCTCAAACAATCAGAAAATCATTTTCTGTAATCTTGGTTACAGCACGTTTTCTTTCTGACGCATTTATACTAAGGTGTTAACCAATTGCAACTAATTAAAAAAGATTGATGGAATAGATTCATTTTGATAAGTGCTAGGAAATGATTTAGTATGTGATGTAAGAGTGTTAAACAAAACATAGAATCAATAATCTAGCAAGCGAACTTAGTGCACCCACGATAATGCAAGGCAGTAATGAGCATTGACATTTTTCTTTCTCCCTGGCATTTTTACAGATGATTTTTTAAATTTCAATGAAGTTGAGCAAAAATAAAGGCCTATTCTGCTCAAAAAAGCGATATGTAATATACGATAATATGATAGAGAAAGCGAGTGAGATAGAATGAAAGATAACTATGGTCGACTGTATGAACCATGAAAGTTCTCTTCACTCTTCACTCCAATCCATCCATATCTAGTCAGTAAGCAGTCTTCTTCTTCCCCTTTCGGCTTCCATAGCGAGTTTTATTTCTCCTTCAGACCCTGTCCAGCGCGCCCTCTTCCTCCACTCCCCCCGCTGCTATCATGTCCCCCCGAATAGTGTCCATATAACATCTTTTCGGCCTCTCCCTTCCTCTCCTTCCAATCTCATGGTTGAGTATTCCTTTTCTCATATTACCAGCTTCCCTTTGCTTCACATATCCGAACCAATGCAGCCTTGGCATCTAGTTAGTAGACAATGTTTTCTTATAATCATTATTGCCGGACTTAAATTTCCAATGCAATCCTTTGAGTTGCAATCTTTTCAATTCTTTTGTGTGAATGTTATGCAAAACTGCCTTCGTTTGCTGTTAAGGCCTTGCATCAACATGAGAAGATAGAATTAGTGAGGTTTCCAATCAAAATGCTGTTAGACCCCCTTCAAGTGATTTGATCCTGAAGATGTAAAGATTTTTTATAGATGCTTTAAATGCAACGGCAAAAATCGGAAACTGGTTTACTTAGCAAATCATCTCCTGCAGCGTGGCAGGTTGTGCAATTTTGTCCACGTGCAGGCTATATTTAAACTGCATTGCATACATACTCGATTACGAGCGTAACAGAAACAAGAGACAGGGCTCTGAGTTTTTTCTAAAGAAGTGGAATTTATGAGGTGGTTTCCCTTTGCCTTTCTCACCAATGGCGTTTTTAATGGACACATGGAGGAATCGAACAGTAGCATTTCAAAATTTGAGATCGTTCTTCGCCGATCCTTTTAATTGCTCAAACCTTATCTATTCAAAATATGATGTAATTTCCTGTCGAACACATTTCCGCACGATTTATCAATTTTCTACCACAAAAAAATCCAACTTCATGCGGTACACGTTAACATGTGACTCCAACGCCGCTTTTCAAAGAATTTACATTGCGATTACTTGGCTATCAGAGCGACTTAAGTTTGACTCAGATATTGTAAAACCCGATTAAAGTTATCTTTTTTCAATTAGACTCTCGCTTGATACGTCCCATCTGTGAAGAAGCCAAAGCACGAAGCTTCAAAAGAAGGGTGTATTAGCTTAATTATAGCTGATAAGAGACTTCTAAACCTTCATACGTCATATCAAAATTCAATGCGATAAGATGCAGGCGAGGGTAACTAATTTCGAGATAAAAAATTCAAATCTGTATGCAGAGGTCCCTTTCCTGCATAATCTCATTTAAAGTAGGTAGGGTGGAATTTTGTTTCCTGTAATTTTTTGGCAAGAAACGTATAATATTGCAAGTTCTGAATTTTGTGGAAGATGCGAAATCTGAATGGTAATGACAAAAAGTCCAATAAGCAAGAAAGGATGCAAAATAGCTAGGTCGAAAGTAAGGAAAAATTGGATGAGTTCGTGAAGTTCATCAAAGGACTTAATGACGGTAGTAGATGTAAATGCGAATCAGTTCTGAGGAATGGGTTTTGCCACGTGCTCATTGTAATGATTACTATTGCTGTTATAGAAGCTGAGCACGTGGTGTTAGAAGCAGGTTGATCCAAATGAAACGTGTTTGATTGCATGTCATTAAGTTGTGCATTTGTTAGATCCGTATTGGATACAGAGGGAGGCACAGAAATCAGAGAGTGAACTGAGCAAGAGATATCATCTTAGGATATCCAAGGCTTGAAAGGAAGATGGGCTGGTCAAATACATAGAAGATAAACAATAGGTGGGCGATTAGAATCGCAGAATGAACTGTAGAAGATCTCGAGATCACACCGTGACACCGAGATCTGCAAAGATCGATAGGAAGGCTTTCGAAAAGCAAGGAAACAGAAATTGCTAGAAATTCTGTAGAAGATTTGGGACAAAAGTTGACGTTAAGGCCCGGATGGATGGATGGATGGATGGATGGGACATGTTCATGTCATCACCTTGCAATGGGTAGATTAGATTGATCATGGTGACGATGATGATTAAGAGGATGATAATGATGATGATGATGATGATGATGATGATGATGATTGACAATGATGATAATGGCGACCATAATGTTGATGATGATGATAACGTTAATGATGATGGTGATTATTATCATTATCAACGGTGATGATTGACGATGATGATTAACGATGATGACTGACGATGGTGATTGGGGATGGTGATTGGCGATGATGATTGACGACGATGATGATGATGATGATGATGATGATGATGATGACGATAACTTGTTAGATTACGGACAACTGCAAATCTTGACAGCATTCTGCTTTACCCAAGCAGTCTCTAGTCAGTAAAACACCTTTGACGCTAACGGGATAATAAGCAATTTTGGTTCTATTTTGATTGCTTAGAAATAGTGAATCACTTTAACAAACACTATGATATGTTAAGGTATGTTCATTCACTTCCAGGCCTATGGTTTCCCGCTTTCCCGGTGCTTAGTGGCACAGCACGTGCCCCAGAAATTTCAATCCTTAATGATGGCGTTCAATGCAATGTGCAAAGAATTCTCGATTCACGGACCCCAAAATGCAGGAGAAGAAAGGCATATAGGTAGATTTGACTATTCTTTAAGACATGTCAGTTTATCTAAATTTATCATTGTTGTCCTTAAAAAATTATTTATCTTAGGCTCAAGTGACAATGCATTTCCCGTGTACCGACCGATGTTTGTTTTCGCTACAAACTTTACAAAACTATCCCCTCTATGCTATGCCGAATCAAACATGTTGCTGAGAGCATTCTGAGATGGCATGCTACCGCTTACTGTTAGATTAAATATGCAAAGATAAATGTTTCGGTTTGGAATAACCTCCAAGTTACTCACAAAAAACAGCGCATTGCTCACTGCATTATTTATTATTCAGCATATCCAATAACATTCATAAACAGTCGATTTTTTATTTTGGTATAAAGCATTTCTTATCTGGGAACCTCCAAGTTTGTTTTAGTTTGAAAATGAATTGAGCAGGCGGTAGTATGGCTATTCTAGTAGTTGGAAGTCTTTTCACTTTACACAGCGCGGAAGCTTGTAAGGCATCCACTGCAAATCCTTTCCAAGTTTCACTGCCTAATCCACGAACTCTGTCCCACAAATCGTCATTCATCCCTGGAACATGCCACTTATGGAACTTCTTGTCTTCTTCTTGCTTTCCTGAATCTTACAACTTGCCATCTTTCAAATCTAAGATTAATAAACTTGATCTGATCCCTCTCTCCTCTTAGCCTTCCGCTTTCTTCTTTCTTTTGCTGAGGATTTGTATAGGCCACCATGGCCTTCCCCAACATAACTCACTAAAAGAAATCCAATAATTTTCAATTATACTATCTCCCATGCATTGAAACAAAAGTCGATGGCTAACATTATTAATTGTCTCTTAAAAAAGTACAGTCGAAAAATCATTAGAAAATTCAACCTATATCTCTTGAAATATCTAGCCAGTTGCAAGTCCCAGATAAGACATAACAATCTATATCTCGTGAAATCTCCATCCAATCAAAAATCACAGATACAAAATAGTGACCTAGATCTCTTGAAATATCTATCCAATTGCAAGTCCCAAATAAGAACCAATAGTATATCTGCACTTATAGGCACGTGCTTTGTAGCATCTGATTTGAACATGTCAGTTTGTTTTAATCACATGCTTCTCAAGCCTTTCTCTCATTTCAGTCATCCGGCTACATCAAATAACTTATATGCATGCATTTGGCATCGTCATTTACCAAATTGATTCTTCATTAAATCACCTCTGATAGTTAATATCCATTATAATTGAAACCATCTACTTATTTCTACCATGCATTATTTCTTACTTCTGTTCAAGACAAATGCAAAGAAATCTTAGCGGAATCAGTCATACATTCTGATAGAACTGTAATTGATCCACTGGTTCAATTGAATCGAGTCCCATACTCGAAGCGATCGTTGACGATACCCTTGTGAGAGAGGTATCATTATGAGCCACAGCATTGTGGAGTTTAGTGACCAGCTCTTTCGCCCGATCCGCTGCATGGTCTACGCTTACGCTACCACAAAGCAGCAGCAAGCTTGCATGCTTTCCATATTCATTCAATGTCCTTAGATGATATGTCGTAGCAACCAATTAGAATTGCAACGAAACACATGACACTTACAGCCACGTCGCCTAAGTGGTTTGCAATATGATCCAAAGCCAAGGAAAATGATCACAGATCACATGATCAACTTAATAGACGTAGAGAGAGATGTAATGCAGGATGAATCACAAAGTTCGCAGCTAAGAATTCATGCAACACATTCATAAATGAATGCAACAGAATCCAGAATAATTAGAATTCTCATGTACCTTTTCCGTACATCTGCATATCAATCAGTCACGTCATACATTCCACTGCACTTAAAAACTAAAAGCTCTGTATGCAGTATTTTCTACGCTCAGAGTCAAGTTTGGAATAATAATAATGATAGTAAAAATATCATTGATAATGATGATTATGATAGTTATAGTAATAAAAATGATGACGACGCTAGTAATGTGTGAAATTGCAAATATATGTTGGTACGAATCCATTATATCTTTACATCTAATCCATTACAAGCTATCACAAAACTCGCAAAACCTGTACTTAATCAATAAAAGAACTATTGTGATACACAGCCCAAGGTCATCAAAATTAACACTGACTTGCTTAGAATGTTTAAAGATCTATTACATGTGCAAAAGAAATGCTAGAATTTTGCAGCTATTCTTTTATTAATGTTAATTTCACGTTTAATGCGAATCCTAATAAAGTGTCATGATAGAAAAATCAAACCATTTCATTGACGTATCTTATCAGCGTATAAGATAATGTCGGTTCAATATTGGTTTGTTTAAAGTTATGTATTACTTGTATGGTTTGCTTTGGTGAAGATTTTCTTAATTATCTTTTTCAAAGTTAATTTCTCGTAATATATACTAACATACAACAGCAAACCTCTCTGAATAGGTAGTTTACAATCGGTTACTTGAAAAAAAATAAACGAGAAATACAAAGGAAAAAAGAAAAATAAATTAAGAAATCTTGACCTAAGCAAACCATACAATTAATAAATAACTTTTGAATGAGCAAATACTGAACGATAATTATAGTGATAATGATAATACTATATTTAAATAGGTCACCAGCTTCAGCTTAACAACGCTTTAAATCTTCTCTGTTCCTTATCCAGTCTTCCACACAGTGCATTTTGCTTCTGCTTTTTTTCAACCAGCTGCTTTAGCAATGCAAAAATAGTTACTTTATAGCGACTTGTAGAGAGAAGGTTTTTTCGATAAATGCTGAGAATTCCATTTACGAAAAACCTAAATTGCATGCCCAGAATAAGGGTTGGGGAGCACCTTATTAGAGAGTTACTATCCTAAGCCACGGCATTGTGAGGTAGGGTGGCAAGAGAGGGGGAAATAGAATCGTGCACGAGGACACCTTAAACCCGGACCATCCATACAGTAGACATGTACTCTAACTAATGTTTCAACTGCCCCGCTTGATATGCGTAGTACTCCTTATGCAGCATCTTCCATTCCACACGAACATTTGGGAGTGCCTGGTTGACGGCGTACCATCCTTGGACACACCATTGTGAATAATTGCAGTCAATTCTTCTTCTTGCAATAATTTCCCCCTGCTTTTGCGACCGATACACGTTGTTTACTGCTGGGTGGACAGACGAGACTAAAAACTTTAAGCAGGTGCAAATCGGATGCCGTGCCTTCCCACACGGTGAACATGGGCTCTAACTACTATGCCAAGTGCCCCTGCAACCTTGTTCCTACCCAACTGTAATATAGCGTGAGCCATGAAATTAACGGCATCCGAAAGAAATCGCATTTAATTTAACCATATATCTTTTCACAATCTATGCGTAAGCCCCCTCGTTTAGTGCTTTATAACTATCAAATCTTTCCTATTTCTTTCGGCCCTTTTATGGACCAAAAATAGACAGTTTCTGTTTCTATGAAGCGTCAACAAGAAGCATGACTAAATGAAATAAACTTTGATGACCCAGACCTGCCACAGCTATCAGAATTGTTTGCACCGTTCTTTACACACTGTCTTTGTTTTGCGATCTCTCAGTTACTTTTCGTAAGATGTAAGCAAACTGACAGCTAAGAAGATTGTCTCGTATGAATGAACCGGACATACGCAGTGCAAGGATCCTGCTAAAGCCAGTCTTAATAAAATTTACTCTGCGATGTTTTCCCATCAGACTGCTCCGATTTTCGCCCACCATATGCAACTAATCCTTCCATTCTGGCGAAGGAAATTTTCTTCTCAAAAACATGCCTCTTAATCCCTAGTTTTACATTTAATCTAAATGAACACTCGGTTGCGCTTTTCAAAATGCCAACGACATTCGGCAAATCTCAGCACGTTTGCTTGGATCTTTTATCCCAATTCCTTGATCTCTGATTAACGATATTAATTGAGGTATTTGATCTGCGATTCTAAACCCATCCTCCTCGCTAGCACATGGATGGAATCAACTATGAACTCTCTGTTAAACGATGCTCCTGATTACATCGTAATAAATTGAATATCGTTTTCGGGATAACAAAGATTTCTCCAATAGTGCTTTACTGGGTCTTGAAGACTAGTCATTTATCGGCATAGACTCATTTTTAATGCACTTAAGTAGCTAGCTGCGTCATAAGATGGAGAAAAATTGCTATTGAAGCATCAAGCATATCTCCCTATATTCCTTAAGGACTTCATACTTCAGCATATTCATGAAAATTGTACGTAGAATCTGATTCATTGAGGAGCTTTTTGGCCTGCTACTGTAGGTAGCAATCGATGTATGAAACCGCATTATCTTGACAAATTTTTTATATGAGAAATCTATCCTGCATTTTTAAGTGTAAAATTAAATGGAAAAAATCACTCATTCAAACTCTGCGTCGCATCATCATTTTCTATTCGAAATGGATTGCTTCAAATTGCTTCATTCGATAAAGAACAATTTATGTTGATCAGACCAATGGATAGAGAACATTATATGGCCTCAGTACTTAAAATCAGCCCTCGTACATATAACTCCTTCCGAATTAGGCTATTGCAGGTTTTGCTTCCGAAGAAATGTAAAAAACCAGCCATCTTGTTGCTTTTGAGACTATGGAAGCAATTTTTCTGGACCTGTTCCGATGTATCTCTCTCTCTCTCTTGCAAAAATTTATGACGTTCTATTAACCTCAATTTAGAGCAGGGGTCTCAAACTCGCGGCCCGCAAAGCAACTGCGGCCAGCAGGATGATGATTTTTGGCCCACGCCGTAGAATGAGAATGAAGATATTTGACAGCATTGGGATGCTTTTATCAGAGCCTTTCTCGCGGAAAATCTGACGTGACCCATCCTCACCCAGACTCTGCCCCAAACGGCCCCCAGCGGCCCCCAGCGGCCCCAGGTAAATTGAGTTTGAGATCCCTTATGTAGAGTGTAATGTTCAATCGAGTTTTTCTGGAAACGAGGCACCAACAAATTTCCGCTCGGGTCAAATGTGAGGAACATTTTTTGAATTTGGCTAAAATTCAGGAAGAATAAGTGGCAGCTTGAATTGAAATTCGGCGAATATGAAGTTGAAACTGGTTTGGACAAGATCCAAAGTATTTGAAAATCAAAGCGCTGGCAAAGCAAACTCGACATTCCTATTATATGCAAAATCCAACTGAATTTACCATCCTTAAGAAAGTTGTTAGGTAAATAACAGATTGGTCAAAAGGGGAAAATTTAACGTTATTCAGCTGGGATTCAAGCACGGCCCTTTGCACACAAAACAAACGCTATACCAATCGCCTGTGGTTAGATAAAATTCTACTGCGACCCAAACAGAGAGATTTATAGCATTGCACGTTTACACGAGGCTAAAATCTTGACAGAAATTGTGACTGTAGTCAATTTTTACCTTAGAAAGTGGAGGACCTTTTTATTGCTAACTTGAGCTATACCTTTCCCTTGATCAACAAGTGGTTGACACTATCTCTGTAATGACTGACGCTCCTTTAGCATAATTATAGAAGTATCTTGTTCTTACGACAGAGGAGTATTTATGCTTTCCATGGTCATTCCAACCTGTATCAATTAGGTTTGATCATCAGTGCAAATGCAGGCAAGCTCCAATCTGAAGCCAATGAGAGACAATAGAATTCGGTACAGCGATTAATAAAAATCGTCATTTACGTAACACAGCACCAAGACTGCCTCATTGATCCGATATGCAATGGCTCGAATCTACCCTTATCCAAAAACTGCAACTTAGAGCGAGGAGAGTTGTCAGCTCTCTGTAACTCCAGGCGTATGAATCACGAGTGTGATCACATCGAAAGGAAAGCACCTTGATGCTGCTCGATAAGCAAAAAGCTTCTCAGTGTTCATTGAAAATGAACGTCTTGCCTTCTTGCTTTCCTAAATGTTACAGCTTGCCATCGTTCAAATCTAAGATCAATAAACTTGATCTGATCTCTCTCTCCTCTTAGCCTTTTGCTTTCTTTTTTCTTCCTTTGTTGAGGCTTTGTATCGGCCACCATGGCCTTTCCACAACATAACTCACAAAAGAATAGAAAAAAATGGAAGAAATCCACAACAATAGCTTTCAACGAGTTTCTAAGGACATATTGCTGTTGTATGAGAGTCACGTATTAACTGTGCTTTGCATAAAAAAAGTAGGCAAAAATTGAAAATATCAGGAGACTATTTTTGTACAAGGTGACTAACTTCCGAAGGAAGGCGTGATCACGAAACTTATAAAGCATTGAGGTAGATATTTGCAGTACAGGAGGTTTTACAGTGAATTTCTACGGGCCTCTTCCAGCCATGGGTCCTAGGCCTTTTAACCCCCTCTCCTACACCCTCTTCTCGAAGCTTCTACTTAGGCCACATTCACGCATTGTTAAAAGCATGCATTTTCAATCCGTCTAAGATTTCGTCACAATAAGCATTTTGAACTTGTTTCCACGGTCAAAAAATGCAATGCTTTGCAGACATTGACGAGATTGAGATTAGTCTATGCGTGAATATTTGGTGCTTCAGTGCAAAGTCCTTGTTTTTTACAAGCAAAAAGAACATTTACTGCCGCCTGCCACGTTGGTAGAGATCTGCTGCTACTCCTGTCAAATTAAATCACAACACAACACAGTGTTACGAAATGAGGAAAAATGTATGTAAGAGCAATAAAATATTGAGTCACTGGCTTGGACCGATGCCAAGTTTGAGCTAATGCTAAAAGTAGCCCGTGATCGAAGCCTCCTAGTCTTCATGTTGGAATTTTTCGCAAATGAAATGAGGCAATTTTCCCACAGGGATTGCTCTTAAAAGCAAAGAGATAAAGATCAAAGGCACTTGAAAGTTAATTGCAAAAGCAGATGTGCTTCTTCGAGTTATCCAGTTCCGGAGTTCCATACTTCACAAATCCCCCAGTCTTCCTTCTTCATTACTAGGGCTTCTGTCCAATCAAACAGCCTCCAAAGATCTACTTTTTCCAAATTCTTAAAATTCCCAGGATTTTCAGGCCTCTCTTCTCTTAATAACATATTTTTGCTGTTCATGCCTACTCCTATTCCTTCATCTTATGATCAACGGAAAAAGCAAACATTCAAACTAAAAAAAACCTTGCTACTGTAGGTTCCACCTCCATAAAAATCACCCTAGAAAATGGTAATTACTTATTGAACATTAGAATAGAATTACTGCTGTGATTGGAAATTTTAGAAGTCAACTCCATCAGAGTGCTTTTCATTTGCAGGCTGCATTTGGTTGATAACTGCTGCCATCACAATCTTCTCCAATGCCTCTCGAGACTCCCTGTTCCTGACTGAGTATGGTCAGAAAGAATTATTTGCAACACAAGAGCATCCTCCTCTGTGGCCTCATTCTTCTGCATTTTACAATTCATCAATGAGATGGAAAGCATGGCCAGCAGACAACACAAAGACTTGAATAAGGAGCGAGGTACTGGTGGATACCCTTTTTTCATTTTTTTTGATTCAATTAAGGAGGACAGCCCCTTCAGCCGGAGCTGAATTCCAAGGATCCCTCCACTCGAGATCATTATTTACAATCGATATCTAATTAACTAAATTGTAATGTTGAACACAATACGATAACTTAATTGCAATAGAAAACCAAATGCTAAGAGCTAATGAAAATAAGAGTTAGTGAAAATAAGAGTTAGTGAAAATAAACAGAGGAATATTAATAGAAGCAATAAATAGAAGATGAGAAATTGAAGAGGCTTGATCTTGTCTATCCTCAGAAAAACTATGTTTTGCGTCATATTTGAAGAATCCTTACTGTCGTCTGATAAGCAGAGCCTCTTGAAAGATTTCCAATAAAGTGATAGACAAGAAAGTGGCAAAGGCTTTTCCATGCACGATGTTAGTTTTTCTTTTGCTTCTTGTCAAATAAGTGTTAGTAACGGCTCCTTGCTTTGCTGCTTAACTTCAGCGTATCAAGAAGAGAAGCCATTGTATCTCGAACAAAGCAATTTCTGTCGAGTGACCACACCAAGGCTCAAGGTCGTTAATGGCGTGATCGCTCTACGTTCCATTAAGTCGGTAGAATTTCAAGGGCGGTCAGGAAAATTGGTTTTTGCGTGCAGGTAGTGTAAGCTCATTAAATGACTTTACGGGTAGAGAGGCTGCCACAAAATTTTTGTTCCTAACTTAAACAACATTGCAGTAATACCTTGGCCTGATAATCAACAAGAATCCAATGCCACATCTCAACATATTTTAGCTTGTTCAAAAATACAAACTAAAAGAGTCTTTCAAAGCCTTTTGGAATGTTAGGTAGAACAACACAGACGTCATCCCCTGGCGAAGAAGTGGTACTGCGAAGAATCTCATTTAATTCCTGCCGTAAAATCTTTAGCTTGAATCCAATGGTGTTTTGGAAGATTCTGTTATGATATTCCACTAAGCACGAGCAACCCTGTTTGCATTTTGCAAGTCATAGTGAGAAAATCGGGCGCAATATGGTGTAAAATCGCCATATTTACGTGGCAAGGGTTGGTCGATTGGCCACCAGTTTCCGTAACTAGTCAGAAGCCTTCAAAGTCGGCAAGCAAAAGCCCTGATTAGGATACGACTTGTAAATTCTAGAATAAGAATGTGGAGCAGATCTGACACTTCTCTGCACATCTTTTGCTCGGCTTCATTAACTTAGTCTCTGAAGTTGTGGTACCCTCGATAAAAATTGAAATGGAATGGATCAGAACTATTTCCATATGAAATAAATAGCTTTCATTTGATCGCAGCTTTGATCTACGAAATACATGGTTTGAAAGTACCTAGTACCCAGTACCCAGTGCCTAGTACCCATTACCCAGTGCAATAACTTGTAATAAAGGAACAAGTAAGAATCTGGCACGCCATGATTCCGTTCAGTGATGATGTGATTGGAATTGGCTTTACCTCTTACTAATTGATTTCCAGCTGTCAGGGTTATCAATCCAGCAAATTTTAGAACAACATTTTCAAGATTTATTCGGAGTACAGCTATGCATATCTAGCTTTGCACTGCGTTGAAACACAACTACCGAATAGAACCGCAAGACTGTAGATGCAAACAACCGTAATTTAGAGTTCTTCCTTTGAGAGATAGATAGATAGATAGATAGATAGATAGATAGATAGATAGATAGATAGATCGATAGATAGATAGATAGATAGATAGATAGATAGATAGATAGATAGATAGATAGATAGATATATAGATAGATAGATAGATAGATAGATAGATAGATAGATAGATAGATAGATAGATAGATAGATAGATAGATAGATAGATAGATAGATAGATAGATAGATAGATAGATAGATAGATAGATAGATAGATAGATAGATAGATAGATAGATAGATAGATAGATAGATAGATAGATAGATAGATAGATAGATAGATAGATAGATAGATAGATAGATAGATAGATAGATAGCATTTCATGAGGAATTTCAGCCTAGCACAAGAGCAGTACAGAATGAATCTTCGCTGTGAACTTTTCTCAGTCTTTTGTTAAATCAGATGGACACAGAGAGAATTTCATGTTCCTGAATGAAAATGGCTTAATCTTCTTATAGCATGAGTGTAGTATCATTTAGCATTATATGGCATTATTTGTGCATTCTTGACGCAAAAACAAACAACTTCTTCTCACTTTGGAAGTCATTATTTCACATTGAATAGCATCATCGTAGTAACATCACACCTCAATCTTCATTAACCTGTAGATTCACTATGCAATGGAAATAAATGTTTAGGAAACACTTCTGATGTTTGAAAATGTTTGACATTTTTCAAACAATCAGTTGATATTAGGCCAAGCAGAAGGGTGCGGTATGGGAGGTGCTGTCAGCTAAGAAATCAAATCGACATTCCTGAAGCAGAGCTGGTCATTAGGTCAGACAAGGGTAAGAGGGGTTAGAAGAGTCACAGAGAGATTAAGAGGGGATCAAAAAGTTAAAGCATTGCAGATGAAGGAAATGTGTAGAGTAGATAAATGGAGGGACAGGGAGAGATGAAAGCACTCTTTAAACGTGATTCAATCAGCAGAAGAAAGCCGTCAAGCTACTAACCGCTACGTCGTGGCTTCTGGACTGAAAAGAAATACTTGTTTAATAAATTTTGATTCATCATGATAACTTTAGCAAAGGTGCCGCTCGGAGGTGCCGCTCACGAATCGGCCTGCTGAGCTACCAGAGGGCTTGCAGTCGGAGGGCGCATGCAACAGAGACACATCATTGACCTCGCAAGAGGACGGAGGCCACACTACTACTGTCGCAAAGGATAGCTTACTTCCAGCTGCAAAAATGAATAATTTGGACTGATAACAGGAAGCAAGCAAGTGTTGTGAAAGATGCCTAAGAATGCTAAAAGATCTTGCCGAAGGACAGGAAAAGTCTCGCGTGTTCCAACCAGCAAGCAGGAAATCGGTGTCAGAATAGCTCTCGGTGGTAAGATTCTTGCGCATTGATCTTATGGTCAGTAGCTCCCACCCAACCTCAGCTAAACTTTCTCTCCGAGTGAAGAGATTTCCCAGCTTTCTGTACTTCTAGGCGTTCGAATCACGAGGTGTGGTCACACCGAGAAGAAGACCTGGACACTCCTTGACATGCAAAAAGCTTCTCACTGCTCAAATCTTTTCCTTTGAAATCTCGGTAGAATCATAAAATGATGGAAAATGCCTGGTTCTCATTCGTGTAACTAACTTGGGCCTACTCAAGTAATCATGCGAGACGAAAGGAGCGATTCCAAGTGCCTACCATACTCATTAATTACGCACATGCAAATGTTCGAAATAATGACTTATTCTAGTCACTAGGAGGTCAATTAGAGCTACTTTGATTATGTGAAACAAAAGTTGCATGAACTCGAGAGGTCTTAATGTAAAGATATTGTTGTTGAAGATAGGAGGTCCTACTTATCTATAGCACCGTCTTTCAGCATATAACATAAATGCCTATACATGCATCTATGTTGAATTCGAATTCGTGTAATTCGAAATGTTGCTCATTGAAAATTGATCCCTTGAAAATTGCCTAAAAATTCGAATCTCTCTAATTCGAAATTTTTGTAAATTGACCGTTTTTACGATTCACCAGAGAGTTCGAATTAGACAGAGCTTACTGTAGTTCCATATATGATCTCTAGAAGGAAAGTCTAGTGTTTATATGTAAGCATGGCGTAATATGTCCATCTGCAGGCTTGAATCGTATCCTCTGTGTAACACCGACAGTTGCTATTGCACGGACTCGGCCAAGGGTAGCGTACGTAGCAGTTCGTCGGCTTGGAATTTCATGATCTCATAGGTGTGACGCTATGATTATTACCCCACTTCTCGATCGGCAATTGAAAAAACATTTGATCTTTCCCGATTCAAAGAGGAACTCTCAGATGTCACATGATCTTTACGTCATCTCAGTTCTGATTGGCTATTTCAACTTGAGAGCGAAATCGGCGGTATGA